>PVIH01006979.1:50834-105250 GCA_004025045.1 Sigmodon hispidus
AAAAAAAAAAAAAAAAAAAAAAAAAAAAAAAAAAAAAAAAAAAAAAAAAAAAAAAAAAAACACAAAAGAAAGAAAGAAAGAAAAGAAAAAAGAAAGAAAGAGAAAAAGTTTCTCAAAGATCAAAGAACTCTTCTGGGCTGTTTATTTTTTAATGCCCTTAAAAGGTTTTCTAGGCAAAGTGAATATTATTCACCATCAAAGACTTGACACAAAGTTTGGATATTGGAAGGTAATCACGAAGCACCCCAGATATCAGTGTGTTGTGTGGTTCTTCACTTCTCACCCCAGTCTTGTCTTTGGAGTGGCTAGTTTGCAGGCAGGGTTTTTCCACTTGCAGAGAGCCTGTGTGTGTTCTTTAACTGCAAAGCTTTCCTTCCCTGCCTGAAGCAGGCAGGTGGTGGCTTGTCAGCAGCCAGGTAGAGGTCAACAGCACCCAGCAGGAAGTACTTGGCCACCAGGTCGGGGCTGACTGCCTTTGTGCCTTTGTATATGCAGCTGACTTCTCCCATCCTGTCCACATTTTGGTGTTTAAGCTCCTGTGGTGTTAGGAACTCACCTCAGTTCCCTGGATGGGAAATGCTAAGGAATTTACTTGGTTCTGTTGTGCCGAATGCCCAGCAGGCTAGCCAGGTTGTATCGGAAGCTTGCAACAGCTGTTGAGGAAGCTAACTTTTCCTGGGCTGTTGTGATTTATGTTCTGCCTTAGGAAAGCATTATCTAGATAGAGGAAGAAACAAATCTCCTAGGGGCTTTGTGTGCAGCCTCCAGCTAGAGGCCACAGGGTCTTAGTTGCAGGATTTTAATGTCAGAGATAAGTGGATTTAAACATGGATAATTTTATTGAGGTTTGAGAGAAGAAAACATCAGGACCAACAAAAGCAGTCTTGGCAGTTGAGACAAAGATACAAATGGGAAAAAGAGAAAGTCCTGCTTTGAGTTAAGAGGTCTGGCAGACAGGTTCCTAACCCTAACCCTAACCCTAACCCTAACCCTAACCCTAACCCTAACCCTTGAGAAGCTACACGGGAAGGAGAGGGGAAGGACTGAAGAAAGAGAAAGACAGAATGGGAAGGTGCCTAGAGCAGAATGAGCAGTCTTAGGATTTGGGCCATTATCCCTAGAAGGAATATAGAAAGGAAAATAGAAAGGAAAAGTTGGAAAGCACACAGGCTTAGCAGTGAGGCCCTACAAGCAGCTGTCCCAAAGGAGGGGCTGGCTTCCCAGGCATCACACATTAAGAGGGTAGTTATTTCCCTCATCTCCTTAACATGCTTTTAGGTGTATCATGTTTCTTAGAGTTAAATCTTTTTGAAGGTTTTTTTGTTTTTGTTTTTGTTTTGTTTTTGTTTTGTTTTGTTTTTTTCTGTCCAGATGCTTGACAGGCCCTTTTGGATTAATTCTAAAGGGAAGGATAATAGTTTGTCCTTGTAATTTTGTATTTTTTTTTTGATCATAGCATGCATCTATAGACAGGTAGAACCCAGGCACAGTTCTTTTGACCAGAATAGATTAAAAAGAATTAAGAGAAACTGGCGGTGGTGATGCATGCCTTTAATCCTAGCATTCAGGAGGCAGAGGCAGGAGGGTCTCTGTAGATTCAAGGCAAGCCTGCTCTACGTAGGGAGTTCCAGGACTATGTAGAGCAGTAGTTCTCAATCCCTTTAATACGGTTCCTTGTGTTGGTGACCTCCACTCCTAAAATTATTTCATTGCTACTTCATAACTATAATTTTGCTGCTGTTACGAATTGTAATGTAACTATCTGATATGTAGAATATCTGATATGCAACCTCAGAGGGGTCTCAACCCACTGGTTGACAAACGCTGATGTAGAGAAATCATAAGCCACAAGCCAGCCATAGCTGCCAGGAGAAAACAGCTTTCCTTCTATGGGCCTCAACAAAGCCCTGCTAAATTTACCTCTAAGGAGTGGCCATTGTGGTACTTCCCCAGGGGTACCAGAGGTGGAGTCCAAAGCTGATTGTGAGGATGGGGTCCATCCACAGTGACCTTCAAGCCAGCTAACATCTACCTCTGCTGCATAGTATGTAGCTGGGGTCATTTATGGCCTTTACTTGATGCTTTGGGGTAGGGGGGTCACTCTAACTACAGCTGTTGGCCAGTCCCATTTTCACTGGCCATGGCTATTCACCCTCCAGAATGGCCCTTGGCAGCTGCTCAGGCCCTGGGGCCTTTCCTCATCCTGTAGTTTGTGACCCTCCATTTCTCCTCTGGGAAGGTGGGGCCTTAGTCAGGTCTGGGACACTCATAAAGCCTCTTGTGAAACTTGTACCAAGGCAGAGACACTTAGAGTACCTCAGCACAATTCAAAAGAGGCCTGTGAGGGGTCCCGTTGGTTGGCTTTGGGGAAGAGGGTGGTCTTCCCTGGCTGGCTATCACTTGTGAGGTCACAAGTACGGGGGGGGGGGGGGGCAGGCCTGGTATTCTTAGAACAAATGACCCAGAGGCCCAATGCTTCTCCCTGATCTCAGCTAAGAGGAGCTCATAATAACAAAGTCCCTGGCACAGAGGCCCAAGAGCTGCTAATGCAGAGTTGGGCCTCAGCTAGTCAGGGCGAGCCCGAGCAAACCCCAGGTCTGTAACTACAGAGCTGACAATTGGACAAGCCTGATTCTTGTCAGTTTTAAAAATAGCAGTGTGGGAACCCCTCTGAGGCTCCTGGGAACATAATTGGAGTGGTTTGCAGGAGCCTAGTAGAAAAGCTAAAATACTCCTCTCCCAGCAATGCTCCCTGGCAGCTCTTACAGAATCCCCTTCTTCTCCCCTCTTCCCCGAAGGCATCAGGCTCATTCATGGCTGGTCTTAGAGTCTCTCCCCCTTTTTCAGTAATGGGACTCTCCACTACTTTCCATCCCAGTCTTTGGAATTTTTTGCTGAGCTGGGAGGCAGAAGTATGGCTCCCATAGACCTTCCAGAAATGGTGGGTGCCAGCTATCATTGACATACTTCTGTACTCCAGTTCCCTCTCTTGGTGGGAGACCACACTATGCTAGATGTAAATGGGGTATGTGTAAATTATTTTTTTTTTAAACTTTATTTATTTATTTGCCTTGGTGTTTGCCTGGAACTGGAACTACAGACAGTTGTTAGCTGCCATGTGGGTGCTGGGAATCGAACCCGGGTCCTCTGGAAGAGCAGCCGGTGCTCTTAACCACTGAGCCATCTCTCCAGCCCCGGGGTATGTGTAAATTATTGTAAATGCTTTTGAAAAGTTTCTTTCGCCGTAATCTCAGGAATCAAGAAGTTGAGATAGGATGGCTGTGAGTTCAAGGTTAGTCTAGGCAAAAAAAGAAACTTGGAGAGAAGATGGGGCTTTAGATTTCTGGGTAAGTCCTTGCCTGGCACATGTGAGGTTCTGGGTTCAGTACACAGCACTGCCCCCCACAAAAATGTCTAAAATTGTAACTCTAACTTGATCCTGTTTGTGCTCAGATTTTCTAAATGGAACTCCCAAACAGGGATGAGAGTGGGTCAGAGGTGTCTTTTCTCTTCTCAGAGGCTAACTTAGCATCCCCCCGCTCTCAGGGGAAAAGGAGATGAGAATGTAACTCCAGCCTTCCTGCGCTGTGCAAAAGCAAAGATCAAGTTGTGTTTTAATGAATCTGACGTCAGTGGGTTCCTTGGCCCAGAAACATTTTGTTCACTGTGAACAGAAAGAACAGAATGGAACAGAGTGGCGACCAGGAGCATGCCCTGAGCTTGCCACCCGTGATCACTGCCCCACCCAGGCATTCAGGCTAGGGACAAGCTGGAAAATCCCTCCAAGTTTTATAACAATAGTAATAATTACAAATGTACAGTTCCTTCTGTATCAACACTAATGAGAAACACTACTTATGAGAAAGATGTATTTTAAGTGATAAGAACCAATGGCATAAAATGATGAATTCTGTGTATACTAGAGTCCTCCAGCCTCTCCCAGACTAAGCTGGCTGAGACTAGGCTTATGGAGTGGCAGGTGCTCCTGATAACACCTAAGTAGTGACTGCAGGTAGCATGTTCCCTGGAGCATCAGGATGATGATGTGGATTTAAAATTCAGAGGATATTAGATAATAAATACTTTGAAACATTTTTCTGGATGTCTCAGGACTCTGCCTTAGTATTAGTCTCTGATTTTTGCCCCAGGAA
This sequence comes from Sigmodon hispidus, assembly GCA_004025045.1. Lineage (NCBI taxonomy): Eukaryota > Metazoa > Chordata > Mammalia > Rodentia > Cricetidae > Sigmodon > Sigmodon hispidus. The sequence continues at coordinate 54,986 of PVIH01006979.1, forward strand.
ACTGTGGCCATTTTTAATTTTCCAGTGAAGTGCCCAGGCAAGGGTGTGATGTCATGGACTTCTTCCAGCCAGCATGCTGTACATATTAAGTGTGTAAATGTGGCAGAGGTCAGCTTTCTGTAGCAGCCCTATAGGCCTTGTTCTTTTTAAATGAGGTTTGTATTCTGGAAAGGATCTGGGCAAAGAGGTTGGATTTTGAGTGGTGGGAAGGGTAGAACTAGCTATGTTTCTGCCATTGGGGCTGCTGGGAGTTGATTCAAAGGTCTACCAGCAGAAGTTGCTATGTGTATTAAATCCTTTGGGCAAATAAAAGACATTGGTTAGGTTGGCTGTAAGGCTGTCTAGTGGAAGGAAAGTGGCCAGTGTTGGAGCTAGCCTGCAGACATGAGCACTACCTTAGGCTGGGAATGGACAGGTATACCTTTTCAGTTCACTTGGTGGTGAGTCTTTACACTCTGAAGTGCCATCATCTGGGCAGGAAGGATACCCACACTGAAAGGTGCAAGCTGGCCACTTTATAGAAGAAAATGAAAGTAGTGGGGGTGGTGGGGAGAGCTGCAAATTATAACTTCCTTTTTTTTTTTCTTTTCCTAGACAGTTTCTCTGTGTGTAGCCCTGGTTAGCTTAGAATTTCTTATGTAGGCTAGGCTGGCCTTGGACTCAGATCCAGCCTGTCTCTGCCTCTCTAGTGCTGGGATTAAAGGCTTATGCCACTACTGCTCTACTTATAACTTAAAGTCTTAACATGAAAGAGAGCAGAAGCAGCAGCTGATAGCAGGTCTCAGTTGCTGTGTGTGACTAGCCTGGTCCTTAGCTCCTGTCTTCTGGGGAAAAAGGAGCTCAGCCCAAGATATGCTGTCTTCTGCTTTAAGTACCAGCTTGATTTTGGTAATGCTTGACCCCAGCATCTAATTTGTCACTGGCCTTTTTTTCAGATTCTTGTGTACTACAGGAACAGGACTGGGAGTTTCCCAGCCTGTTCTAAGCTAATAGTGTCCAAGGCTGGATGACCCCTGATGCTCTAGGGTCTGTCTGCCTCCTGTTGGGGTCAGACTCTAACAAAGAGGGGAGCAGTGGACAAGACCCTAGGGCAGTTTGCCCAGCCAGTCCAGGGGTCTCCTGGGCTGGCCCTGCACTCCTGTGACTAGCAACGTTAGGCAATGTCTCCAGAAGGCAGGGACAACACTCCATGCTAGACTCTGTTCTGAAGCCATTCCAGATGCTTCATTTAAGCCAGAGGTCTGTTGCCTTTCACCCCAGTGTAGGCTCACAGTGTGTGCTCATGAGGACTAAGCTCTAGCTGTAGGATTGATACTGGTTGGCAAAGGTCTGGAATCTTCAGCCCTTAGAACTTGTGGCAGTTTCCCCTGCCAGAGTGTGATGCTCAGGAGAGATGCTTTTTGTTGTCCGCGTGGCTCTGCCAGCCTGTCTGCCCTTGTCCTTTATGCATGGGGCCAGAGAAGCCTGACAGCCCCCAACAATTTCAGAGGGGAGGAGAGGTTAGAGAGTGGCTTGTTAGCGCCATTCTGGGTCCTCCTGGTTAGACCCAGAAGAGTCTCTTTTGGGAAGTAATGAAAACCCAGTGAGTCTCAGGTTACAGGAAGGGCTTTGTACTAGACTGCCCTCTGGAAAGGCACCAGGGCACCTCAGCCTACCAGGCCTAAGTGTGCACACCCAGGCTGCCCAGTTCCCAGCTCCAGCATGTCTCTCTGGAAGTGGTTCTGGAAGTTTCCTTTAAGGAGCTCCTTATTTCTATAAAGCAGATTTCATGGCATGGGAACCTGTTCCTAGCTTTCTGGGTGCTTTCTTTGTATTTGGAGACACTGACCCAGATCCTGTGTACCTCAGTCATACCCTCTTGGGACAGCCTTTTACCCTGAGTGAACTCTGAGACTTTTGACCGCTGGTGCTGGCACAGGCTATTACACAGCAATTCACATCTGTATAAACATGGAATTGACCTTTGACTGTGGCTGGTGAATGCAGCCTGTTCTTCAGCTGTCTCTGCCACAGACTATACTTAAATGTGTGAGATTTCCCCAGTGGAAGGTCATTGGCAAGGAAGTAGCAGGTTCTGGATGGCAGCAAGACATGCCACATGACAGAGCAGCTCTGCTTTTGAACAGGTACCCAGAACTCACACAAGAGCTCCCTAGACATTTGTCCCCCAAAGATGGCAACATTATTTTCAGAAATCAATAGGGAGGAACAATATTTTAGTTTGCTTTCTGTTGCTGTGATAAAGCACTGACCAAAAGCAGCTTGTGAAGAAAGGGTTCATTTCAGTCTGTTCATTACAGCTTAGTCTGTCATACAGGGAAGTCAGGGCAGGGACCTGGGGGAAGAAGCTGAGGCAGAGGCTATGGAGGAATACTTCTTGAGGCTAGCTCCCTGTGGCTTACTCAGCCTGCTTTTTTATGAAACACAAGACCATCTGCCACAGTGGTCTTGGGCCCCTTCCATATCAATTATAAATTAAGAAAATACCCACAGACTTGCCTGCAGGCCAATATGATGGGACCGTTTTCTTAGTTGAGGTTCTTTTTCAGATGACTCCAAATTATGTCATATTAACAAAAAAAAAGAAAGAAGAAAAAAAGAAAAGGAAGAAAGCTAATTAGTACATGCAGTCTTGTCCATAGCCATGCGGGTAGGTTAGCAGGTTAGCAAAATGTAGTATATTCCTACACCATTCTTGGGCACACAAATGAAACTTGGATGTGCGCCAACACTATAAATGGGTTTTGAAAACAGCTCATGAAGTAAAACAGATGTAGAAGAATGATGGAGATGATTTCACCTATTTGAGGAACCTGGATTCAGAAGCAAAAGAATGTGCAGTCTGATGGGAGTTTAATGGATTCAGTCTGTTGGGTTGATGAAAATTTTCTGGATATAGATGGTGGTGATGCTTACTTATGGAATGCCCCTGTTTTGTCCACTCCTGGGTAGGCAGAGGAATAGGGACAACCCCTGTGTAATCAGTAGAAAGTATGGCCACTTGTCCATGGCCTTTGGCCAATCCCTGTTAGACTCAAGGTGCTCTGGTAAGTGTGAGATTAGATCTAGAAGTGATTGGGCCAGTGAAAGAGTTGGGCTTAAACAAAAGGTGGAGGTGAAGGTCTTTGAATAGTTAGCAGTTTTCCATCTAGACAAAGGATGTGATGTTGCCTGTAGGTATTCAGATAACTGATAGGCTCTGTCCTCACAGTGACCCCAGGTGCAAAAGCAGGTGTGAACAGCATAGGACTGTAGGCTTTGAAAGGGCTAGTGTTTAATTATGTGACAGTGAATTTTGCACACGTGCATTTATCACTGATTATATCCTAGCCCGTGGTTCTGTGTCCTGCTAGGTGATAGCTGCATGCCCTCATACCTGTGAACTTTTTCAGGGAACGCATGGAACTTCTGGAAGAAGCTAAGAAGATGGAGATGGCCAAATTCCGCTATATTCTGCCTGTGTACGGCATATGTCAGGAACCTGTTGGTTTGGTCATGGAGTACATGGAGACGGGCTCCTTGGAGAAGCTGCTGGCCTCTGAGCCATTGCCTTGGGACCTGCGCTTCCGCATTGTGCATGAGACAGCTGTGGGCATGAACTTTCTGCATTGCATGTCTCCACCACTGCTGCATCTAGACCTGAAGCCAGCAAACATCCTGCTGGATGCCCACTACCATGTCAAGGTAGGGACAGCATGTGTCCTGGGGAGTGGGCAGCCAGGATGCTGGATGCTTTAGGGAGGGCTCTGTGTCTGAGATCTTGGATTCTGGAGCAGAATTTGAAGCTAGAAGACCTGCTAGAGCACCCAGCTGGTCACCCTTGATCTGAATTTGATAGGTACCTGGTAGGTGACCCTTGTAAACCCATAGGATTCTCCCCCATATCCTGGCATGTCACAGGTTCTGAACACCCTGAAGCAGACCAGGGACTTAGGGGTCCCAGTGCTTATAAAGTCTTGTGAAGTCAGGAGTTGGGCTGTGTACTAGATTGATTTTGTGTCCTCTGATAAAGAAACCTGTTTATCCTCACTGGTCTGGGGACTACAGCTAGGTGGTGGAGTCTGCTGTGTTCTAGACACAGGCTGTAAAGAGGACCCATTCACCTGTTTGTCCTCTGTAGGAAGCTATGGGCAGTCATGTTGATGTGAGGCTTATGAGGTTTGCTTCTTTGTTTCTTTAGAAGTTTATAAAATACAGTATGAAGGACGATACATGACACCGAACATGATGCTATGTGTCTGGGTTTACGTATTGTCAGTTTGTACTAGGTTGTAAGGCTTTGGACATGTTTTTCCTCTGGATAACTGCCTCAACACTAAGGGCAACTCACCTGACATGGACTTTTTCTCATATGACATGCATATAACCTTGCGGGACCCAGGCCATGGGCCCACAGTATTGGTCACAACCACCTTTTTTCTGTGAGCAAGATAGTAGATGGGCCTGAGTGATGAACAGGACCAAGGGCCCCAGATCAAACAGTGTCCTCAGCTTATGTCACTGTGCTGTGTTTGATTGCATAACACCTCCAGATCCACTCTGCTGGACTGAACTTTAGGAGGCTCATACTACTCAGCTTGACTCAGTACACAGTGGCCCATATGGCATGTGTGACGCTGCTTGTAGTACTGAGACTCAACCATGCTGAGAAGTTGATTTCCACTCTGGGAAATAGCTATGAGTTATGGCTTAGGTAGACATTGATCAGTCATGGCCTTTTTATCCTCAAAAGTGAGACAGGATATCACACAACATAGTGTGAGCCAGCTCCAGGGTGGATTCCAGTATCTTCTAGTGATCTGAGTTTCTTGGCTTTTGTTTCTTTGTGGCTGGCAGGGATTGGCTTCCATTCTTCCTGGGAAAAATAGGAGGCATGGGTCCAGTGGGTCATAAGATTGTTGTTCTCATATATGTAGCCGATACCAGAAAAAGAAAACAGTAATAACAAACCCCTTACCCTGGGGGTCAAGACCTCACCACAGAGCAGAAATGTAGTTAGTCACTTAGTGGCCACAGAGTGGTTAGATTACTCCAGCTGCAGGTCTAGAGCAAATAGCCTCCAGAAATCTTGACTTGACCCACCATCATCCACTTACGACATATTCAGAAAGCCTGATTACTATCATACCACAGTCACAAGAGGTCAGACAGCCCCTAGATACCTGGGGCTGGTCGTCACAGGGGGCAGGCTCTCATTCTGTGTATAGCAGGTCATGCAAGTGCAGGGCAGGGTAGCCTTTAGGTAGAAAAAGCCTAGAAATTATATAAAACTCTGAGCATTTCAGAAGAGGTAAGGAAAATAGGCAGTGATGGATGGTGTATGAAGGCTCCTGTGTCCTAAAGAATTGCTGATGGAGAGCTGATTGACACCTAGTACTACCTAGGTCCTTGGGGACCATGGGTCTGGTATAGCTCCAAGAGGCACTCTACCCAGAGTCTCTGCAGATGGTCTCTACCTCAGCTGCCCTTAAGTATATCTCATTCCCTTGAAGGGTGCTCTCCTCTCCTGATAGGCATGTAGGTGTTTGGGAGAGCTGTGACGTGCTTCTGGAGGGACACAGTACTGTCCTCTTCCAAGTGCCCTCCTTGTCAGCCAAGGACACAGCTCCCAACTCTCGTCACTTTGCTGAGAGGTGCAGTAAGGAACACTTTACTTCTGGGTTGTCATCTGAATCAGTGAGGGCGAGTGCTCACGAAGTACCCCTCTGGGAGTACAAAGCAATGTTCTAGTACTTGGTTTGTTGTTAGTAAGTTGTCTTTTGTAGATCTGGGCACTGGCTTCTCCAGGTGTTTCCTCAGTCCCAGGTACATAATAGGCACTTAGTGCTTTTTCACTGAGGAAGTAAGGGCTGCCTTTGACAGACTCTGGGCTAGCATTCCCATGTAGGCCATTGTCCCCTTGGCCTGATGGCAGTTGTAGTTTCTGCACTGTCAGCTGGATGGGTGGCTGGGCTGGGAACTTTGGAGACATGATGAGAAGGTGTTCCTTTTGTTTATTTGGTTGGTTTTCGTTTTTTGAGACAGTTTCTCTGTGTACCAGTCCTGGCTGTCCTAGAACTTGCATTGTAGACCAGGCTGACCTCAAACTCACAGAAATCCTCCTGCCTCTGCCTAGAGTGCTGAGAGTTTGCAGCCTCCCATGCAGATTGGTCTCTTAGGTTTCTGAGCTATTTGCAGTTCAGACTTATGCTGGGATCCTGAGGCAGGACCAAGAGCTGCTATTCTGCCAGCCTCACTTCCCTGTGTCTGGGAAGGTACTGCTGCTCTGAACCTGTTCTTGGTATGAGTACTATTTATGCTTACAACAGCTTGGGGTTTGTCAAGTACATTAAATTATTTCCTATGCCACTCTGTATTAAGTACACTAAATATGTAAGTTAGAGCCAATCCCATATCCCCAGACTGCTTATTCATGGTGTTTTGCAAGAGGGGTTCTTCCTGCTATGTCCAAAGAAGCCTTTCCCTTTGATGTAGAAGAAGCCTTTGGTAGCTTGGTCTACCTACTCTGAATTAGAAGAGCTATGTTTCTGTAAACCTTGGGGTTACTGAGTTAAGTGCTAGTGTGAGAGCATCATGAGACCTAAGGTGTCCACTATTGACAGCTGGAGGCTCGGGGAGGAGGCTACCCTGTCCTGGGCAGGAGGGTGAGAGAGAAAGCCCCTCTCATGCTCAACTCCTGAGTGCCTCACCTTGGTGTGCCTGCAATGCCAGGCGTCCTGCAGTGTTAGCTGTGCCCGGTGTGCATATACAAAGGGACAGTGACAGAGAGAAAGAGAAATGGCCCAGTGTTAAGGTTCCCCAAATCTGCCTACATTTCTGATTGTAAAACATTTCAGGCTGCTCTCCCTGAACTTTTTGAGAGGTGCAATGAATGCACATGAAGGATCTGCAGGACTTGGTGATATCTTCGTCATAGTCACTGGCAGCTTTTCCAGAGTTCTTGTTTCTCCTGAGGTCATAGAAGCTTTCAGAATCAGCAGCACTGAGGGGGCTGTAGAGTGCTAGCAGAGACAGAGGGCCAGACCAGCCCTGAAGGGTATCTTCCTGTCAGCTCTCACACTGTCTTCAGGGTCTTTTAGTTACCACTTGCTGTTGGGCATTCATGGTACCAGGCTCAAGGGCTCTCTTTATGGGTATGGCCAGTCTGGAAACAGGAATCCTGACTCAGCCCATTTCCTGTTACCACCAGGGTGTGTTTGGAGACGAGCCCAGGAGTGAATTAAAAGGCTTAAAACCACATCAGCCTTGGGGGAGACTACAGAGGGGCCATTTTTATGCACGCTGGAAGGCTGTTTGGTGCGAATTGGGGCTTACGTACAATGCTTCAAAGGGTCTGGTTTGCACCAGATGTGGTGACATAAACAGAAAAGGGAAACTCCCAGAGATGCCTGCCTGCCAAGGCTGCAGTAGTGGAGTGAGCTACAAGGATACCTTCACCAGTCACCATTGGGGGACCTGCCTCCTGTGTAAACTCTGGAAACAGAGATGGGGGTTCCTTACAGTGACGTCATTACCAAGGGAGGGGCACCACATCTAGAGTAGACCAGTGAGCCCCAAAGGTGATGAGGTGTGTGTTTTGCTCGCTTTAAATCCCTCTGAAGGCGTGTTGTGCTTTGAAGGACCTGCTGGCACTTGCAGCTGTCCCAGCTGGAAGGTTGCATAACCGGACTGACATGGATGATAGACGCCCCAGCCCCAGCCCGTCACGTGGCTCCTTTTTCCTGAAAGCTGAAAGCTGTTTTTCCCTTCATGTTGACCGTGACCATTAGCCAACTGGGCAGATGTGAAGCCTTACAAAAGTAGGGCTGGCTGTCCTTTTTGAGTTCTCCAAGTGAATTTCATTCTTTCATTTTAGCATGATGTCTTTCTTCCCCATCCATCAAGTTTATACTGAGGGTGCAGCACCCAGGTTTGGCCTGTTCTTCCTGCCTGCCTGGAGACAGGGCTGCCTGGAGCTTAGTCCCTCTGTTTGGGGGTGAGCCCCTATGTTGGGGAACCACCATCTGTTATGGCAGAGAGAGAGAGAGATGCCACAGCTTCTTCCGGCTCACCGTAAGGCTGACCTGCCTCTCTTGGATTGCTTTTACAGATTTCCGACTTTGGGCTGGCCAAGTGCAATGGCATGGCCCACTCTCACGACCTCAGCATGGATGGCCTATTTGGCACAATCGCCTACCTCCCTCCAGAGCGTATCCGTGAGAAGAGCCGATTGTTTGACACAAAACATGATGTATATAGGTATGTGACATGCCACCATGCCTCTGTGCAGGCCGGGGTCTCTAAACTTTACTGCTGCTTCCTGCCCTGAGCAGCAGTTTCCAGAAAGGCTCTGGGGTACCATCCAGCCATAGAATCTGGTCTACACGCAAATGGTGTGTGCCTATTGGATTTGGGGATTTTAGCTGGTGGCTCCATACTCCCCAGATACAGGAAAGACTTTTTTCTTTCCTGTGGGTGATGCTGGCAGAAGAAGAGGCTGTCCTTGGCTGATACTCGGCAGAAGCAGAAACAGCAGCTTCCAGCCCAGTACTGTATATGATGGGACATTTCTCTGTAACATGGATTTTATTACTTGTCTAACAGAAGAACCTGCTGCTTTGAGTAGCCTATGGTTCCATAGGGTTTGGACTCTTCAAAGCGCACACTTCTGTGAATCCTAAAGAGAGAAACTCACACAAATGTGTCACTTGCCTTTGAAGGAGGGGTATTGGCTCACATTGTGGGTCCCCAGTGTATAAACTGACAACAAGATTGCTTTATGGTATGGTCGAGGAGACTTTTTTTTTTTAAAAAAAATTATAGATATGAGAGAGAACAGCCAGAGGCATTTGGAAGATTCCAGAGCAGAGAGAGAAAAGAGTAGATTGAACATGGCCAGCAGATTGGGCCCGGCAGAAGAGAAGCAAGAGCAGAGGAAGGGGGAGGAGAGGGCCAGCAAGAGAGGTTATGAGGAGCACGAGTAGCTGAAGCAGTCCATGAGCTGGAGAGGTGTAGGGTCGGCAGTAGGCAAGAAGAGCTGAGAACTTTGGTGTCAGCGTGGCTTTTGAAATGTGTAGCAGGTACTTGTGGTTCTGAAGGAGCCTGGAGGTCAGCTTGAACTTTGGTATGTTAATGGGCACCAGCATAGCCACCTGTTCCTTCTTCAGTGACAAGGGAGATGGCTCCTCAAGTTCCTGAGGAATGCTGGCTTTTTAACCATCAGAATTTGGGGAAATGGAGTTTCCTCTGCATCCGAGTACCTACCTCTTTTTCCTCCTCAGATTGTGAGGGCACTATCTCAACCAGCTCTGTGTTTTGTCACCAAGCCTAGCTGGCCGGTTTGATAGAAGCCAATGTGCCAATGTTGGGCTTTTGAGCAGTGAGTCCCGCTGGGAATGGCCCTCTGGGGACTAGTCAGGGCTTGTAGAGTTTGGGGAGAGTTCAGTACTGTATTTTAAAGTTGGCTTTAACTTTTGAACCTGCATTTTCCAGTTAATGGGTTAGGTTCAATTTTCAGTCTTTTATTTTATTTTAATATTGGGCTATTTTAGTGTACTTAAAATAATTTATTTGTCTAAATATATGTCTTCCAGTAGCTAAAGGAGGGTTTTAGGCTCAGCTGGTTGCTTTTTACTACTTCCTATACATTTTCTTTAATTACTTTCTGATGAAGCCTCTGAGGACCTCTTAGAGCATCTTAGATATAAAGGATTAAAGCCACAGCAGAGAAGATGGGGGGGGTAGGGGCAGGGGAAGTGCCCGTAGATGTCTGAGTACTTGATCTGCACCCTATGAGATGGTGGCTCAGAGCTTGGAACTCTTCCAAATCAGAGGCTCCAGAGCCAACTGACACCTAATTTCTCTTCCAGTTTCGCCATTGTTATCTGGGGCATGCTCACACAGAAGAAGCCATTTGCAGGTAAGTGGCCTTGTGTGAAAACAATGGGCATGTCCTTGAACCTCAGCCTCTGGTTTGTGCTTGGCTGGATTGGGACTCCCAGGGCCTCAAAGCCGCATGACAACCCTGAGATACATGCATTATATCTGCCCTGAAAGTACATTAAAGCCATAGGCAGTTTACTGCAAGTAGCTGATAAAACATTCCTGCTGTGTCACTTACATACAGGACCATTAGACTATGCCTTGTTCTTTGATACCACTTAGTGTTTTGTGCTGGTAAAAATCCACATAACATTTAGAGTGCACAGACATTCAACATATTCCCATTTGAACAAACATTATTACTGTATAGTTCTAGAACATTCTCATCACCCCAGAGGTTCTCTGTCTCCATTAGCTGTTCCTATGTTCCTCTCCCTCCCTTCACCTCCCTATTCCTTCCCTTTCAAAAACAAATGGTATAAAATATGGTATAACCTGCTGTGTTAGCCATTCTATCCAAACTGAATAGCAGTAAAAGTATTCATGTCTTTGGCCTCTCTCTAGAACTTATGCCACATTAACTAAAGTTTGCAAAGCTTGAGTCACTTTTAACTGCATTGGTAAGAGAAAATCTCTTTTCTTTTGTGACATTTGTAGATATTCACACTGTGAGATGTGACCAAAGATATATGACAATATAGATCATGTTCAGTATATATGAGACTCTGGGATCAGTTTCCAGCACCACACAGCAGATATCAGTAAGTGAGGGCCCATTGCAGGCTCAGTCACACACTCAAGCTAGGCAAGGGGAAAGGGAAGGGGAGAGATAAGATCCTCCAAGCACAAGCAGGATTTAAGGTATGCTGGGAGCTTGTTAAAACACTCACAGAGTGATTCTATTATGGTTGTATCCGCCATTGCTCTTTTAAGAAATATTTTTATTTTATGTGTGTATATGCATGCCTGGGTGATGCAAGTGTGGAAGAGTCTGGAGGTCAGAAGAGGGCATTGAATCTCCTGGAGCTAATGTTACAGGCAGTTGTGAGCCACCATGTGGGCACTGAGAACTGAACCAGGGTCATCTGAAAGAACAGCCAGTGTTCTGTGTTCTTAACCACTGAGCCATCTCTCCATACACACACACACACACACACACACACACACACACTCTCTCTCTCTCTCTCTCTCTCTGTCTCACTCACTCACTCTCTCACTTTCTTCCAGCTGTCTGAATTCTTTTCGGTATAATAGCCTACGGGTTGGATGTGAAATTGTGTGATAGCAGTGACTCTTAAATCTGAGGTGTGATGTGTCAAAGATCTAGGCACTCTGGTTTTATTGCCTCTTAGATAGGGGAATCAAAGTGCAAGACTTCCCAGGTGTCATTCATATAGGCTCCACTAAACTAGCTTTGGCAGCATAAAATCTTTTAGGTGTTCTCTTAACTTCTGTTGCATTTGGAAAGCTTGCTGGGTTTGGAAGGCTGGATTATCATGGAAATAACCTGCAGATACTGAAGAGATAGACATTGCACAAGACTTAACGGGAAAGTGAACAAAGCCTCAGTATGGAACCCTGGCAACCAGTGGTGACTTTGGGCCAATTTTCCATACCTGCCAATAGGTTCCTTCTGCTACACAGGGTGTGCTTGGAATGCAGGGGTGGGGAAATGCCCATGAGAACAAGTAGCTGATGGGCCACATGGTATGTGATGAACAGATGGTCACCCACTGAAAGTCACCTAGACTCCTTCCAGAGCAGGGCTGGTAATAATAAATATGGGCAGTGTCTGTGCCCATGAGACAGTTTTTAAACTTGGGAAGACAGAAAGTAGTATGTTCTATAAAGTTATGGGCTAAAGAAGCTCCGGTTTGGAAAGGAAAATGGTGGTGTGCATGTCATAGCATGTCCCAAGCACTTGTCCATAAATCTGAGTGGGGAGCTATCTCCTGCTCCTCATAATCTTGACATGTGCCTCTCCTTTGCAGATGAGAAGAACATTCTACACATCATGGTGAAAGTAGTGAAGGGACACCGCCCAGAGCTGCCACCCGTCTGCAGACCTCGGCCACATGCCTGTGCCAGCCTGATAGGGCTCATGCAGAGGTGCTGGCATGCAGACCCACAGGTGCGGCCCACCTTCCAAGGTGAGTGCCCTTCCAATGACACAGGATATAGAATTGATGACCAGGACAGGGTTGAGGGCCAAGCCCAGGTGGGGAACAATGTGTGTAAAGACAAGGATGAGACATGCCCACCACTGAGCAGTGTTTGATTGTGATGGGTTGTTAGGACCTAGATGATCAGAACCAATGTCCATCTCTACTCCCAGAAGGCATCATTTGCCTCCAGGTAGCTTGGAAGCCTGGATTTCAAGTTCAAGTACAGTGGTGTGGCTTTAGGTGGCTGGAGGTGCTAGTGGCCTGCAAGCTTTCTTTCACTTCTCTTAAGGTCTTGCCCTCATGGACACATGTACCTTTTGGATAGGAGAGTGAATGTGATAAAATGGCTTTTCAATGAACCTAGGAAGACATGAGTGGGCTGGGGTTCACCTGACAGTCCTCGTAGTTTTAACCCTTTGGGTCTGAGGACACTTTTCAATCCTAATGAGACTTTATAGATGACTGTCCACTCAGGACAGTGAGTGGACTGTTTTCTGGTGATGCCTGGGGCTGATCCTTTGACCCATCAATGGTACTGGGCATGTCCTCTACTGGTTGGGAGACTGGAGTGTCACTACTTCTGTCTCCATAGAATTATGTAGGAGTCATATCTAGGTAACAACTCTCTGTTTTGTCCTCCAAAGAAATTACCTCTGAAACTGAAGTCCTTTGTGAAAAACCTGATGAGGAGGTGAAAGACCTGGCTCATGAGCCGGGTGAAAAAAGTTCTCCAGAGCCCAAGAGTGAGGTAAGCATCTCTGACAGGCATCTTCAGGTTTCCAATGTGTGGTAGAATTTTCCAGATCAACTTCTTTTTTGAAAATCTCTCCCCTTTTCCCTGAGTCTGTCCTACACCTTCTTCCAGAAATGTAGGTTCCACAGGGGTCCCCGACTTGAGATCATGGAAGGGTAGATGGCCCCAGTCCTCCTGGACCCCAGATAGGTAGAAGATAGATGGCAAGGCTTGGGGAATCTGAGCACAGCCTACACCTGCTCATAAATGTCTGTGTAACAAGTACCACGTGGTTACTCAGAGGTGGTGAGAAGCTCCAAAGGCCATTCATTGTGCCTTGAGGTAGTGATTGAAGCTAAGCCTGGGGTAAGGGAACTCTGTTGTGAGGGTTGGGAGTAGTGCTGGAGTGATGATGGTTTGTCTGGCGTTTTCCCAGGGAGAATAGCTATGAGACAGGTGAGATTTAGGGACAAAGGTGCCTTTGATAGCAGCAAAGGGGCAGAACCTAGCTTCGATATGCAACAACAACAGCCTGCCTCTGACATGCTGGTGGCCAGCAAGTAGACATGACTTAGTGCACAGGAGACAAACACAATAAAGCCAGTGGTTCCCAAAAGGAGGAGGCTTCAGAAAGAGTTGTGAACAGTCCTCAGACTTAGTTGCTGGAAATTTGCTTCCTTGCAACAGCCAGACCTGTAAAACCTCTCTATTTCCTTTGTTCACATAGCCCCAACCTAGGCTTATGTACCTGAGATACCTGAAGCTTTATAGAGCAGGGGAGACCCCCAGCTTGACTCTTCTTTACTTTTTGTTGGGCTGCCTGTTATGGGTGGACCAGGTATAACCTTGCCTCTTCTGTGTTCCCGCAGCTTACCAATGTACTGCCTTTGCTCCTTACATGTGGGCTGTTGTTGTAAATGATTTCTACCCGGACTTTCCTATCTAGCTTAGAGGTTCAGACCCCCAGTCCCACAGAAACACACGCACAGTGCTTCTGAGTAGCACTGTGCAGACTTTTCCAGTTTTGTGAAGGTGTTATTCTTACGATGTCGTTGTGCCAGGGAGGCCCATGAGGTTTCTTTGCAGCCCTGAGTGTCAGGGTTTCTTGATGTTGTTTGTCCATGGTGGTGCACAGCTATAGGACCTCCATCTCTGTTCTGTGGTCAGTAGTTTCCTGTCCTCCTGTCTTGTCTGTGCTCTGAAGGAGGCTGGAGGAGGAATAGAGTTCTCACTGCCAACCTCTCCATCTTTGCAGGCCAGGCTCGAGTCCTCACGCCTCAAGCGCGCCTCTGCTCCCCCCTTCGATAATGACTGCAGTCTTTCTGAGTTGTTATCGCAGTTGGACTCTGGGATCTCCCAGACTCTAGAAGGCCCCGAGGAGCTCAGTCGAAGCTCATCTGAGTGCAAGCTCCCCTCGTCTAGCAGTGGCAAGAGGCTCTCTGGGGTGTCGTCGGTGGATTCAGCCTTCTCCTCTAGAGGATCACTGTCATTATCGTTTGAGAGGGAGCCTTCGACAGGCGGTGAGTGGCTGTGAGCACTGATGAGCTTGCACATGGCTCTCTTGTGAGTTACGTTACAGTCTGAGCAGTTGATGTACCAGGTTTCTTGCTCTGTGATTTTTGTGTTCTTTCTGTTTTCTCTCATGAGGTTTTGGCGTCATCAGCCAAAAGTCTGGTTGGTGCTCAGAGCACAGATCCAGAAATTCTCACATCATTTGTGTGGTTCTTTTAGGCATCATGTAGCATGCAAGGAATATAGGCCATATCACCTGGCTGAACCTGCCCTGGCCTCATGTCTGCAACCTGGAAAGCCCAGCCAGTGGAACTAGTGACAATGGGGACTTTACTTGTGTCAGCCTTGTGCCCCATACTCAGACACTTCCAAATAACCCCTGTTCTAAACTTTTGTGTTTATAAGTATCCTCAGTTATCATAGCCTTGCATCAAGCTAGGCTGGCTATCCTGGTTGGTGCTGACATTTGGAATGCAATGGTTCCTTTGTAAAGCACAAACATTTCAATCTAGGCTGTAGCATTAGGGAGGCTGAGTTCACATAGCTGGGCCAAAGACTTGGGATCTTACCAGCCTTCAGGAATTTTTTCAGTAGAATGTTGGGTAAAGAGCATTGAAAGTTAAGAAATGCCTTGCAAAGATGGGTAGGGAGGACTGCATCCAAGTTATAAACAACAGAGTCAAAAAGGACTAATTTCACAGCAACCACAGAAGTATCACTATCTGCCATGGAGAAATATGTTCTAAAATCTTCTCTTCATACTTAACCCTCTTTGGTGATGACCTTGTCCTCATGTCTGAGAGATGACTACCCTCCTATAAGAATTTAGTGTTTGAGCCAGGCATGTCTTTCTTTAATCCCAGCACTTGGGAAGATCTCTGTGAGTTTGAGACTAGCCTGGTCTACAAAGCAAGTTCTAGGACAGCTAAGACTACATAGAGAGACTTTGTCTCAAAACAACAAAACAATGCAGTGTTTAAACATTAGTTAGGGTCTGTCTCCTTAGTACCACCCAGCCCCCACTGCTCTATAGAATGTTCCACAGTATTCATAGGAGGCAGGACTCTCAGTAATGGCAGTGCATTTTTAAGTTCAATAGAAATTTCATTGTGAATACTCAACAGTATGTTCTTAGAGATATAGTTCTGAGGATCATTCTAGAAACATCCCATATGATGTCCTCATGCCATCCAGGAACCATCTCTACAGGCCAGCAGAACCCCAGGAAGAGTGTCTTGATCCATCTAAATCTTTGGACAGAATGTGTTCCTGTCTGGCTTCCCTTTTTGGTGTACCTCTTTTTAAATGATTGTCAACAATCCTGCTGTTGCTGAGGAGGAGTGTGATCACTCACCTTTTCCCAACCCTGGAAAAGCTAGAGTGGTTTTCTTCTGCATATCAGCCAAGGAACATTGGAGACATTAACTACATTACCCAAGGTCTCTCTAGACTAGATTTGAAATAAACACTCGGGTAAGGTGGGATGGGGGTGGGGGATGGATGCTTAAAGGCGTGCAAGTAAAGGATGTACCCCGAATGTCCTTGTTCAGATTCACTGGAAATATTGTCCACGTGACCTCAGTCCGTAGGCCTTAGAAGCCCACATCCTGAAGTAGTGGCCTCACTCTGACCTCTGACCTTGTACCCCCTCTTCCTGTAGATCTGGGCCCCACAGACATCCAGAAGAAGAAGCTAGTGGATGCCATCATATCAGGTGATACCAGCAAGCTGATGAAAATCTTGCAGCCTCAGGATGTAGACCTGGTTCTGGACAGCAGTGCCAGCCTGCTGCACCTGGCTGTGGAGGCAGGACAGGAGGAGTGTGTCAAGTGGCTACTGCTTAACAATGCCAACCCCAACATGACCAACAGGAAGGGCTCCACCCCACTGCATATGGCTGTTGAGCGGAGGGGACGGGGAATCGTGGAGCTACTGCTGGCCCGAAAGATCAGCGTCAATGCCAAGGATGAAGACCAGTGGACTGCCCTGCATTTTGCAGCCCAGAATGGGGATGAGACCAGCATGAGGCTGCTACTGGAGAAGAATGCCTCTGTCAATGAGGTGGACTTCGAAGGCCGAACACCCATGCATGTGGCCTGCCAGCACGGACAGGAGAACATTGTACGCACACTGCTACGCCGTGGCGTGGATGTGGGCCTGCAGGGAAAAGATGCCTGGCTTCCTCTGCACTATGCTGCCTGGCAGGGACACTTACCCATTGTCAAGCTGCTAGCCAAGCAGCCTGGGGTGAGTGTGAATGCCCAGACATTAGATGGGAGGACACCCCTGCACCTGGCTGCCCAGAGGGGGCACTACCGTGTGGCCCGCATCCTTATTGACCTGTGTTCTGATGTCAACATCTGTAGTCTGCAGTCACAGACACCTCTGCATGTCGCTGCAGAGACTGGACACACTAGTACTGCTAGGCTGCTCTTGCATCGTGGTGCTGGCAAGGAGGCTTTGACCTTGGAGGGCTGTACCGCCCTACACCTGGCAGCCCGGAATGGACACTTGGCCACTGTCAGGCTGCTGGTAGAGGAGAAGGCTAATGTGTTGGCTCGGGGCCCCCTGAATCAGACAGCACTGCACCTAGCTGCTGCTCATGGGCACTCAGAGGTGGTAGAAGAGCTGGTCAGTGCTGACCTCATTGACCTGGCTGATGAACAGGGCCTCAGTGCACTGCACTTGGCTGCCCAGGGCAGGCATTCACAGACTGTGGAGACATTGCTCAAACATGGAGCCCACATCAACTTGCAAAGTCTCAAGTTCCAAGGAGGCCAGAGTCCCACTGCCACACTGCTTCGGCGCAGCAAGACCTAGCTAGCTTGCCCCCTGCAGAGCCGGGGCTCTATGTAGGCTTCTGGTCCATCCTTGTGTTCCTCATGGGAACAGAATGGTCCTGGGACACTCTGCTCACCCTGTTGGTGGCCTGCCCATACATTGACCAAGCAGAGGGTAATGGACAAGGCAATAATAGCTGTGTCAGGGCAGAGGTTGCTGCAGGCCACTGTGGCTGGCCATGGTTTCTGGTATCAGATGGGACTAGGTCAGTGTCATTTCATTGTGGTCTTGATTGGCTGCTGATGTGCGTCATTCATGACAAAGCCTCTATCCCAGAGCAAGCCACCTCCACTTGCTTAGAGCACAGCATCTTCAGTAGAGGCATGGAAGGGGCAGTGTCCTTTGTCTTCTCACTGCGATGAGCAGAGCGTTTTATCTTTGGAGGCATAGTGGATTCTTATGTATGAGTGACATGCTAGCTTCACTTGAGACCTGGGAGGATATAGTTATCTCTGGCTGATAGAGTCTAGAAAGGGAATGATTATACCATTACAAGACTGGTCTTAACATTGAACAGCCTTACCAGCATTGAACTGCTGTTTCATTTGTGTTGTTTGTTTTTCGTTTTTTTGGTGATGTCTAGGCTACCACACTTCTTCTCCTACTTCCCTGACAGTTGCTGAGTTCTCACCTAAAATGTCAGAGCCACACATGTAAAAGTTAGTGGAAAATTCTTTATAAATAGGTTTTATACTAAAAATTGTTTAATCCAACAAATGATTTTTTTTCAGGCTCTTGTGTTTTGGTGAGGTGGTGGTGTATGCCAAGGGCTTTGGTGATGTGCCCTGTGGTGATTCCTGCTGTGCTCCAGCCACAGCAGTTGAATATGGCCTGAGCTGGCCGGCCATTGGAGATGGTTGTATTCTGAGGGGTCAAAAGATTTGATGACCTCATTGTTATACCTTCCCTGTTCATATTCTGAACATTGTCACTGTAGACACGTGTTGCAGAAGTGCCCTGTGTGCAAACACATGCTGTAGTCTGGTGTGTGGCACAAGGGGTGATGTTAATGTACTGTGTATTTTGACATGAATCATGGACAGGAAACTTTTCTGTGACAGGAAATGATGGAGCTGGCTATGTTTTAATATGCCTCAATTTGCCTTGACTATCTTCCACCCCTGTTGTGTGTAAAATACAGAGACCATAGAAGAACTGTGTGATGTCAATAAAGGATTCACCTACTTTTGGAATTCACTAGCCTTTTTTTTTTTTTTTTTTTTTTATCAGTAAGCTCAAATCATGTGGTCCTTGAAAACCAGAGATCTGAGGCAGTAACATAGGATTTGGAGATGTTGCATACTGAAACAATTGAGGGCTTGGGCAATTCGGGAAGCATAGGATGGTCAGGGGCGTTTGTCTGTTATGCATATGCCAGATCCAGTGGGGAGGAACTCCCAGCACCAATGTTTGCATTCTTAAATTATTCTCATGTTAACTTTACATCTGAAATAACTTCAGATCACATTAATTCTAACTTCACATTGACCCTGAGTTTTTCTTTCAGTTACATTTGACCTTCTATTCCTGACCATCCTTTTTTTTACTCACTTCCTTTCCACCCAGCAGTTAATAAACTCACCATCCACCACTATACCGAAGCCTCCAACCACCCACTTGTCTATCGAGCTGTTTATTCTCCCTACTCATCCACCCACCCTTCTACCTGTCTGACTTCCTCTCTGAATATCTACCATGTATTTACTCACCTCTCAGAATAGCTTGTAGACAATATGCCTGATTACTTCTCAGTCCCTCAGTGTGTATTTTTTCAAAATCAAGGACTTTTAATTTTCTAACAGCTATCAGATTCAGGAAGTTAGCATTGGCATGACACTATCTAGTCCATAAGTCCTTTTAAAATTTTGCTGGTGACCTCAGGTAGCAGAAGTGACTCTTCCTAACCTTAGAGGTCCTGGATTCCATCTAATTACTTATATTTTATTGTCCGATCTCCAGTTTTCTGTGCTCATTTCCAGGCTTCTCTTACCTTGCACAACCTTTAAATTTTGTGATACATGTAGCACTGCAGGTTTGTCTGACTCTACCCATGATGACTTAGGCTCACCCATTTAATCAGCACACAACAGACTCAATACAGTGTTTCCATCTCTCTGTTAAATTTTCATTGATATTGATAAACATTTACAGATTACTTTAAAGACAATGGGTCAAACCCCATTATTCCTTAATGCTCAGTGATCCCCAAGTTGACTGGCTTGAAGACCTCCATGTACACTGGCCACATGAGGTCTTATTATTACTTTCCCTGACTGACTGAGGCAGACAGGTTTGCCATATGTGCAGCCCTCCTGCACAAGTAGCCCCTTTCTTTTGTTTTCAAGAAAATTCTTGGCAGAGAATGTTGGAACCCCTGATCCAAGTGCTGTTTCCACTGTTCACTGGTTTGTCCCCATTGCTAGTCCCTTAGCAGAGAGGTCAGGAAGGTTGTTTCATGAACTCCCATCTGTGTTGTATGTGGATTTCTGATTCTTGCTAGACCAAGGCCTTTACCAACCAACAATCCATTCACCAATAGTTCCAGCTCTCCTGACTACTAGAGCTTTCCTATCGGTTCTCACAGCCTCAGTGTTGCCCACTGCTCGGTTCAGAGGCAAACCTTTCCTGCCTCAGTCCATTGTACTCAATCCGCTGCACCCAGCCAGAACCTTCACCTTGTAGAATGATATTTATTCAGGCATGAGAGCCAGTGAACTTGTCTTACCAACATTACCATTTGGCTTACCAGTGTGGGCACCTACACAGTTCCCTTCCTATCTTTAGGCTGAAATAATGCAGCTGGTCCTCACACTCACTCCTGCATTTTCTCCATGCTCCCTCTGGCCCTGTCTCTGCTCTGGAACACTTTCCTAGGCTAAGAATTACTTAGCTGCTTCAGAAGTACCCCTGATGTCTCAGAACTAGGAGTTGCCCTGGGCAATGTTCCTCAGATCCCCAGCCAGGCAAAGGGCTTCTGGTTCAATGAGTGATCCAGTCTCAAGACAGTAAGGTGGAGAATTATGGAGGAAAATACCTCCTCTGACTTCTGCATGTGTGTATACCTGTGCTCGTGTGCACCTACCACACAGATCACATATATTGCACACATACACAGCATACAACACATTACATATGCAACATACTACACACATACATAACATACCATACATAGATATACACTATATACATATCCATCACACATAGACTCTACACCACACATACATACAACATACACCCTACAACACATATATGCCATGTATACATGCATCATTCAAAATACCCCACATACAAACAGACCATTAGATATAGACTACATGCTACATTTATATCATATACACACAAAATGACTCCAGACACTGAATTCTACTTGAAGGGATGATATGGGGGCTGGCATATCAACTTGTTGGGAAGTTGTCCTGGGCTACAATGAAGGCAGTGAGCTGTGAATTGTTCCCTGGTCAACAGCAATTGCTGTGATGATAAAAATAATCTGCACTTGGGCTCTTTGGGTCAAAGGAAAGAGATGCAAAAGGGCAGTAAAGAGCCTTAAAACACCTATTTTGACTAAACCTGCAGCTGCTATTACAGCTGTTCTGAAGCTTTTCTTGGACCACTTAAGTACTTTTTAAAGTGATAAGGATAATGGTAGCCTTAAAGAACTAAAGAGTAAGATAGAACTTTTAAATTATTAAAAGCTATTTTTTACTAAGCAATTAATATTTGGGGGATTCCATCAACTGAGTATAAATTGTTATATAAATGCAAGAAGCTTGCTTAGATTTTTGAGTTTCAATGACTTTAAGCATTTCTTCATTATGTCACACATTTTATATAAGTACAAGTCTATGACCCAAATAACATACATGTATGACACCAATAAACACACAAAATTCTTTTTAAACATACCAAACATACTCTCTAATATACTCGCCTTATAAAAGCAACATCAAAAACAAGAGAAGTTACATACATTTGAAAACATTTTGTGGGGGCTGGAGAGATGGCTCAGCGGTTAAGAGCACCGTCTGCTCTTCCAGAGGACCCGGGTTCGATTCCCAGCACCCACATGGCAGCTAACAACTGTCTGTAGTTCCAGTTCCAGGCAAACACCAAGGCAAATAAATAAACAAATAAAGTTTTTAAAAAAAAGAAAACATTTTGTACTATATTTTATATGTAATAAATAGTTCAATTAATTCCTAGCTCTTTGTTCAGGATAGATTATTTTTTAGAAAAGTCATCTATGGGAGTTTTTAAAACTATTTCTTTTTAAACAAGGTCTCAGAGATCACAAGCGTGCATCACTTTCTGCTATTTCTGTTATTCTTAAAAGCACCTGTAGTGGCATAAGACTTTTCAGTTGCATATTTTTATTTCTGTTCAATCATGATTAATAAAAATAGATATTTTCTTAGGAAGAAATAAAAAAAAAAAGGCAAGGTGTGGTGGTACACACTGTCAATCCTAGGAGGCAGAAGCAGGTGGACCTCCTTAAGTTTGAGTCCAGCCTGGTCTGCATAGCAAGTTCCAGGCCACCAAAGGCTACATGGTGAGACCTTATCTCAAAACACTACAAAAGAAATCCAGATGAATGAAAGCCTTTCATATTCTTCAAGACAAGATATAAAAGTTAAAAAGGGTACACCTCCATAAATAAATAAATAAATAAATAAAGATAGAATAGTGAACATCTGCTTACACAATTACAAAAATTACAAGAGAATAAAGTTTAAGAGACAAATGTAAAAATAACAATAATCTGCATTGAGGCAAGGAAGCTCAAACAAAAGCCCCTTTGATGCTGGATCAAGGAGAAGGCTGCAGGTGGGTATTTCCTCTGCTCATTGTCACAGAGTTTATATGTAATGAAAGGTATAAACCCATTGCTGAGCTAGCTCTTTAGAAAGATCCCCACAGTGTGAGCTGATCCTTAGCGTAGGTATCTGGGTGAAGGAAAAAGAGCCCCCACCCCAGATTTTACATTGTAATGTCTGATGATGTTGCCTTTTGGAAGAGCCTGAGGTTTCTGCAAGCCTTATCCTCTGTGGCAACCCAGAAAACTGAGATCCCTTTATGGTCTTCTTCTATAGCTTCATCTCCTTCCTCCTGGAGTCACTGCCAGGAAGGAACAGCTGGGCCACTGGAAAAACAAGGTTCAATGAGGTGGCAGCTGAGGCTGCAGGTGTGGCTGCTGGCAGGACAGGTGTGGCTGGTGGGAAGTGGCCCTTGGGGAAAAGGACAGTGAGCCTCCTCTGTGAACTGCAGGCTCAACTGTCCTTCATCTTCCTTTTTCCATCTTCCCCAGAGGCTGTGAAAGGACCCCTGCCTTCTCTGAACTGAGAGTGACAAGGACCCCATCTTTGCTTCAAAGAAAGAATAAATTAAGCAGGAAATGAAGATGAGGGTGGTGAGGGGGCCATCTATGACAAAGGTGGCTGCACAGCACCCCTGTGAGTTAGAAGACCCAGCCAGGTCCAGATGAGGATTTGCTGAAGAGCCAGCTTGAGCTGGCCTCCTAAAAAGATGGAGAAGGTGTATGGAGGAGTTGACAGCTAATAGAAGCTGACCGTGAGAAGGGGGACCGGAGGGAGAGAGGGTGTCTGGGGAAGAGAGAGAAGATGCCGTCACTGATGGTAGAAGGAGGCTTCACATTGTCATGGTTTCCTTTCTATTTTCTGTGACAAAGTACCCAGACAAAAATAATTTATGGAATAAAGGGTTTATTTTAGTTCATAATTGCAAGTTATGATCTATCATCGCAAGAAAGTCAAAGCAGGAACTTGAAACAGTCACGTCACATCCACAGTCAAGATCAGAGAGAAATGTATGAGTGCATGCATGCCTGTGCTCAGTCAGCTCTCTCAAAACCCAGCGAATAGTGAGACCCACTTTTAGGCTGGGTCTTCCTAGATGAAGTGATGTAATCAAGACACACAAACATGCCCAAAGGTCAACCTGATCTAGACCGTCCCTCAATGAGACTCTTCCAAGGTAATTCTAGATTGTGTCAATTTGACAAAGCTAAAGCTAGCCATCACAGCTGGTATATAGTATCTGCCTCCCTTAACTAATAAATGGTCATTTATTAGGCAGGAATGTGTAACTGGACAAGCCACATCCCCTGATCTCTCTCAGGAGGTACTTTTTAATCTATAGGGGCAACATCTGGAGGCTACCTATCTACCTGTCATGGGCCTGGTGCAGACTAGGCAGAGGTTCTGTTTCTTATACACAGAAAATCCATAGCAGTTACAATGAGGCTATGTCTGCTAACTCTAGCACTCCCCATGTTAATCAAGAAGGCACCAGACACAGGAATAGTCAGAGTGAGACAAGAAAACTCTTTGAAGATCTCCACCAGGAACAGTTTGAACCTTAGAGCTTCTTCCCTGCCTCTCCATCAGTACAAAGGAAAAGTTTGGATAATGTGTGCCTGGACCTCAGGCCCCCGGGCAACCTGGAAATGTTGTTGGGAGAAAGAGCTAGGGGAAAGAAGACCAGCTGCTTAAAGTACAGATGTCTCACCACACTTGTCCAGCCTCTCTATTCTCACAGCACCAAAAAGATTTTTGGTCCCATGTGGGACAATGCCCTTGTACACTGTAAAGATTTTTTCACTTGTATTGATTTAAATAAAACACTGATTAGCCTGTAGAGGCAGGAAAGTAGAGGCTAGGCAACCAGCCTAGGAGAATTCTAGGAAGATGAAAGGGAGAGCAAACGCCAGCTAGACCCAGAGGAAGGAAGATGAGAATGTTGCGCTGAAGGAAAGGTACAAAACCATGTAGCTAAACATGAATAAGAATTATGCGTTAATTTAAGCATAAGAGCTAGTCAGTAATGTGCCTGAACTACTGGCCCAGTAGTTACTATAATATTAAGACTCTGAGTTAATTATTTTATAAGCAGCTGTAGGACTGCAGGTGGAAGAGGTTCATCCAGACTTCAGGGTTAGGGTCTGGCAGGACCAAGAAACTTCTGACTATAGTCCTAACATTTAGATCTATCGTCCTACAGTGACAATCATTGATAAGCCCCACTCATGCACATGGAATTTCAAATACCTGTCACTAACTCACAGTGCAAAATGAACTGAGCCCACTAAACAAAATGCTCCACCTTAGAGAACAAACCCACAGCTTTCCCAGCCAAGCCAAGAAGCAGATTTTAAAAATCAGAAGGAACAGGATGTCAGCAAGATGCCCCAGCTGGTAAAAATGCTTGCTGCCAAGACTGATGACCTGTGTTCAACCCCTGGGACCTACATGGAGAAGACAACAATTGACTTCTACAAGTTGTCCTCTGACCTCGAATAGCACACCATGACATGAGTGCACACATGTATGTGCTTCCAGACACACGAATAAGAAGATGTAATAAAAAACAAACCACTCAGGCATGGTGGTGCATACCTTTAATCTCAGCACTCAGGAGGCAGAAACAGGCAGATCTCTGTGAATTTGAGGCCAGCCTGGTCTACAGAGTGAGTTCTTGTTTTTACAGTACTGTCTGGAGTTCATTTCCTTCTTTACAACTGTAATAATTTAAACAGGTATGCACTTGCGTAGAGCCAGCACCTGCCTACCCTATTACCCAAGGTTCTCGGGGAATTCATTCTTTTGGTTTGTTGGGTCTGCTGGTAGACTGCTTTTCTACTTGTCTTATCTTCGTGGACTGTGAGTTCATTTTCTTTTTTAAAAAAAAACTTTATCTATTTATTTATTTATTTTTATTTATTTGCCTTGGTGTTTGTCTGGAACTGGGAACTGGAATTACAGACAGTTCTGAGCTGCCATGTGGGTGCTGGGAATTGAACCTGGGTCCTCCAGAAGAACAGTCAGTGCTCTTAACCACTGAGCCATCTCTCCAGCCCTGAGCTCATTTTCAATATTATTCTATCTGTGGAAATCTTTTATGCCAGGGAGGGATTTTTTTTTTGTATTTGTGAGATCTACAGCTGGGTTGCCAACCTATATTAGTTTTATGCACTTTTCAGGGTTCTGTGGGTTCTGGATCACACTATTAGGATGATTTTAAATGAATGGCAAGAGCCAAGAATACAGAGGCTTGTCATGATGCTTCTCAAGGGTATTTTAATTCCTCCCACAGCACAGGCTGAGATACATTTTTAGACCATCCCCCTTTGCAGGTAGATGGAATATTTTCTTCCAGAGATAGCCCTTCAGTATTTCCTTCTTAAATGCATCACATAGGCCTCTGGCCTTCCTTTTGGTCTCTGAGAGAGTCTACCTGCACCCCTTGGTACTAAGGTTAGCACAGTCCTTATTTCAGTCCAGAGCCAGATGATTGTCTTCATTCCTTACTTCTGGCCCTGGAGTTTCATTCCCTCTTCTCTTTGTCTGCTCAAAGTCACTTGCAAGGGTTCTTGTGCTTTGGCCAGCAGTCCAGCTATGTGGCAAGAGAAGCTATTGCCAAAAATAAATGTATCTCCAAGCCAGGAGTCAATGTCTCACCAAATCAGCAATGAGGGGTGGGGCTAATGACCATTGCCTAGTCATAATGATGTCTAAACAGTGAATTTGGATTCCAATGACAACAGTGACATAACCATAACCACCCTGTGGATGTGGGAGGGGCCATTGTGTAAGAGGCAGATCTACATGCTGCATAGCTGGAAAGTCACAGTGTTTAGTAGAAAAAGCAAAGGACAGAGAAAGTATAGGATGGGTGAACACTAAAAGCCAGGCCTCTGATAGACCCTGGTTGGGGTAGGAAGATGTGTCAGAGAAGCTGTTGCAGATTGTTTTCTTCATGCAAGTCTTTCATTTTATACACTACTGCATTTTTACTATGTTAGTTTAAAAATAGACAAATTAACATGGAAAAGACTGAAAATACTGCCCGTGCTTGTATACAGAAGGGTCTTGGGTTTCTCAACACAGAAACAGAGAATCTGACTGTGGTGGGCCTTTCTCAGAATCACAGGAATTGATGAGTGCTTTCAGTTTTCATGGTAGTGGACTGCAGTTTTCAGGTGAGCGCCTATAATACCATGTTTTCAGTCTCCAGGTACCAGTGAGTGGACCAGGCAGTTTGGTAGCCTTCTGAGGCAGAGGAGGAAGATATACAGAAATGAGACAAGGAACCTAGTGGGTATGCACAGCTGGCCTGGACTTAGCACTCACCAACTGGCTTTCTCACTTCTTCATACCCGACTTTTTTCCCCGTGCACCCAGCCTTTAGAGGTACCAGTGACTTCCCAGGGATGGGAGACATTACTCTGAGATCTTCCCTGCCTATTGCTTTGAGCCCCAGCGAGAACATTCCATGTTTCCTGTGTTTCCTTGTCTGAGTAACTGGGCAGAGCAACCATAAGGAGCTTGTTTCTCCTGCTTGGCTCTCTCCACCCAACCTCCCATAGCCTCTAGAGGATGTAGAGGCCTCTGACACTGGGTGGTTCCCACCTTGATCTTGCTCTCAGGCCCTAGCCAGGTGCCCTCCAGCTGCCTCATGTGTGGGCGAATGTGGTGTTCTGGAAGGTGACTGAGGCCTGTTTTCAGCAATGCTGCCTGCGGCTGGCCTGGTTGGTGTTGCCCAACCTAGAAAGGCAAATGAACGAATCTTCTATCCCCCTTCATGCACCTCTATCAACAGGATGCTTCTGCAGTGGAACGAGCAGAGGGCAATGGTCCAGGGCTGGCCCTGTTTTCCTGACAGAGTGCACTTGGTCAAAACTGATGCTGAAAACTGAGGGAGAGGGGATGTAGACCATGATAGGGGTCCTAGTTTGCTTTCTATTGCTGTGATAAACACCAGGCTCAAAAATCAACTTAAGGAGTAAAGGATGTATTTGGCTTATAGGTCACAGCCCATCACCAGGAGAAGCCAAGGCAGGTACTGAAGCAGAGACCAAGCAGGGACATTGGTTGCTGGATTGCTCAACTTGCTGTTCTACACAGCCCAGGACCACATGCCTTGGGGATAGCACCACCTTGGACCCAGGTGCAAGAATTGTCAATCAAGAAAATGTCCTGACTGACTTGCCTAGAAGTCAGTCTGATGAAGGAATTTATTTTTGAGTTTCTCTCTTTTTAGATGGCTGCATTAAGTTGACAAAAACTAACCACATAAGGAGTGGCAGAGTCATAGACCCTTCTCCTCCCCACCACACTCTGGACTCATTTTGAATTGAGCAAGCATCGTGAACACTACTTAGCATGCGGGGAAGTCCAGAGAGCCTGGTTGTGACAGAGTTCTCAGGATGCAGGCAGTCTCAGTGGCCCCACATAGAACTGGGAGGCAAGGAGTTTGTGCACCCCTCATAGGCTGCCAAGCCACCAAAATCCACTTCTGCTCACCAGGGAACAATTTTCCTTCATTTCTCAAAGCCAACAGAAGCTTGTTGAGACCTGCCACCGGAAATCATGCACTGGGTGGGGCCTTGTGTTCTGGGTGGATCCATCCCATTGTCTTTAAAGGCTTGTCTTTGTCTTGGAGACAGGGGAGAGCTGCAGCCTCCCACCATCTGGCTAGGAGAAATTGGCAGGAGGAAAAAGGATGACAGCCAGAGTGAGCCGCTGCTCAGAGGGTGTGCACACATATTCCCAAAGACCATGGAGAGTCCAGCATCCTTTGACGGGCTTCTGTACAGTGCATCAACCAGGACCAGCTGTTGACACTGTCTTGAGCAAGTCTAGAGTCCTTGGTCTTTGATTTTTCTAGCTCTTGGATGAGGCCTTTTTCCAAGGACTTGGTATAGGAGGGATTGAATCTGAGGCTAGGCATGTGGGGGGTATTTTGTGTCTCTGAGGCCAGGTGCTCAGGGTCCTACATCATTGTCAACTATGAATATAAAGATTGTCCCACCCCATCTTCCCAGACCTGCCTAGGTTCTACATTTGACCATGGCACTATGCCTTCAGCCCCTACATCTTCTTGGCCTCTCCTTGGGTCTTGCTCAACCTGAATTTGCTGCCTCTAACTCCTTCTAGGACATTGCTTCTGCTCTTTGTCCCTTCTACTATTTCTGAGTCCATTTCTATTAAAAACCATCTCCTGGGACATCACAGAGCCTTACTATCTGTGGTTGGCCATCTGAGTACATCTCTGAACAGATGTCCATGAGGTGTACATCTTAAACCCCATGGTGGGACCATAGCTATGCATCAACCATGTGGTTGAGAAAGCTGAATAGCAGGTTCAGCTAAGGAAAGTGCAGGATAACCCCACCTGGTTACTAGCCAGTGTAAACCAATCAGCTACATGCAAAACACCAGGCTGAACTCTCCACAGGGATGCTCTACCTCTGCCACACCCTTCCAGAAGCACAAGGCCATGAGGACAACCCTGGATTTATCCTGTTTCCATCTTATTTCCAATGCCTTCAAGAAGAACTAGCTGAGCTGGGCAGTGGTGGTTCATGCCTTTATTCTCAAGAGAGAGGCAGGTGGATCTCTCTGAGCTGGAAGCCATACTAATCTACAAAGCGACTTCCAGGACAGCCAGAGCTACACAGAGAAACTCTGTTTTGAAAAACCACAAAAGAAAACAAAAGAGCTAACTGGCTAGGCATGGTGGTACCTAGCCTAATCGGAACACTCAGGAGGAAGAATCCAAGCAGATCACTGCAAGTTTAAGTCTAGCCTGCTCTACATAATAAGTTGTAGGCCATCCAGGACTACCTAGAAAACCTGTCTCAAAACAAACAAACAAAAACAAATTCAAAACAATAACATCTTTGCAAGAAAGCGAAGAGAAACTGTGGTATGGGAGAGAGGTGAAGCTTCCCCTAGCTTCTCACATAGAGGATGGGTCCAGGCCTGCAGCAGAAGCAGGCTTTATTTTGAACCAAATGTTCATTTAAACTTGCTGAGTAAATAGATTTCCAGATGGCCTGTGAATATCAGATCAGATACGTATCAAATTAGTTTTTAGTACATGTCTCAAATACTAAATGAATTATTCATCATATATCTTACAATATTTTAATATGTATTTTTTGAGACAAGGTCTCACTCTACAGTCCAGTCTGGCTTGGGATTTACTACATACTTCAGGCTGCCCTCAAACTTGTAATCAATCCACCTACCTACATCTGCCTCATACTAAGCCACCATGCCAGGCTCATATTTTGTGGTTGTTTGGTTGGGCTTTTTTGTTTGTTTGTTTTGAGACAGGGTTTGACTGTGTAGCCCTGGCTGTCCTGGAACTTGCTCTGTAGACCAGACTCATTTAGCCAAGGCTGAAGAATACCTGATCCTTTGTTTCCACTTCCTAAGTTCTGGGATTCCAGGCATGCACCACAATGACTGGCTAAGAGTTG
Organism: Sigmodon hispidus; assembly: GCA_004025045.1. Lineage (NCBI taxonomy): Eukaryota > Metazoa > Chordata > Mammalia > Rodentia > Cricetidae > Sigmodon > Sigmodon hispidus. The sequence goes on from PVIH01006979.1 coordinate 84,381, forward strand.
CCTCTTTTTCTTGGTCTTTAGTATCATCAGAGTATCTGTATTTTACCCAGCAGTTCTTTTGGCTTCTAGCATTTTTTGGCTATTACATTTTAATTTAAATTTATATTAATATTTTATTTTTAAATGAATTTGGAGTTCTCCCCAATTAGCTTTTCCCTGAGTTTGTACCACAGATACTGTAACCGTTAGTGGGGAGGTCCTTGTCTGTCTTTCAGAGGCAGCTTTGTCCCTGGGAAAGCTAGGTGCAGTGAGAACAGAAAGGAGGTTTCCACAAAATGACAAGTTGCCTGCTTGAAATTGTCGTAGCAATCACTGGTGAACAGCTAACGGATGTTATGTGGTGACCCTTCCCAGCTTGGAAGGACTTACAGTTCTTCAATGAGTCCAGGGACAGGTGGCTATAGTCATGAAATGGTCTGTGTCAGGCAAAGCCAGGAGCCTGGAACAGGTCTCCAGTGTATATAGCTCTACACTGCTCAGTTCAGTGTGGTGTGAATCCCACAAACTTGGTGTCTGGCTAGTGCTGACCACAGAGGGTGTGGCAGGATCAGGTAAAGTAGGGTGGTTGATGTAAAGACTAACATCTGGCACACGGGCTGCTCTCCTTGGTTAGCCACTGGTCCAAGGTGTGTCTCCTGGCTGGAGGGATCACCAGCCTTCTCCTATTAATCTGGATTAACTGGTGAGGTTGGTGTCAGCCTTTGGTAAGGAATGGTATTTTCCTCCAAGGCAGAGGGAGTTTAGGGTCAGGGATGCAGCAAAGAAGCTGCTCCTTTCTCTGGGCCCCAGATAGTTTGCAGAATGCAAATAGTAGAGCCTCCTGCAACACTGAAGAGGGTCTGAGGGCTGAGTAGGCCCACATGGAGCTGAGCATCTTGACTCTGGGAAGCAGGGGGAGGTGTTTTGGCACCTGAACCAGCTGAGCCTGGTCCTCAGGCTCTGGCAGTCACCACAACCCTTAAAGTTAAGCAAAGCCGGATGTAGGGGTGCCGTTTCCCAGCCCCAGGACAAAGCTGAATTCTGGCTCCCTCTTACCTAGGTTGCCATACCCAAGCCCCTCCTTTGCTTACCCAGTGCAAATGACCCTCATGGACTTTGGGTCAGAAGAAGAAGATGAAATGTGGAAGTCTCTTTTAAATTTTTTTTTTACATTTAATTATTTTGTATGTGACACAAAAATAAAAATAAATATATATAATTGAAAAAAAGAAAACACAGTGATTGACTGACTTACTCAAAGACTCCTCCTTCAAGAGGCTAAAATGCAGAGCAGAGGCCACTTGATTCTAGGTACTCAGAGGCCTCAGAGGGCCCCCAAATCAAGCAGTAGAATGGGGAGGACTCTATTCTTTGACATCTCTAGCAGGGCTCTGATTTTTCCAGTCCTCCTTCTACCATAAATCTGAGTGGGGAGAGGGCAGCTGCCCCTCCCCCTCACCTCTCAACCTTTCCAGATCTAACTAAGCCCTGAGTTCTATCTTGATCTCTTCCAAATCCAGCACCTGACCTTGCTCCCCTCATCTTGTGGGATGCTCTACAGGGTGAGAGTCTCTGAGCTCCTGTATCTCTTTTCTCTCTATAGTGAACATGGGCTCTCAGTGGCCCTCAGGCTTTCAGATCCCAAGCTCTGCGGACAGTGAAGACCTCATTCAGGGCCCGGCTGTCTGAGACCTCTGCCTGTCTATCCTTCTATTCCTAGGTTCTATTTACTCCATGCCTCTTCTACTTACTACTTGTTTCTAGGTCACTATCTGCTTCTCCAGGAAGCCACTGAGCCCACATGCAGATGCTCACACACTGACCTGGGGTACATATGACAATGCCCTGAAACATGAAGCTGAAGCTTGCAGTAAGACCGATCCCATGAGGCATCTCATCTCCCCAACAGCCAAAGAGGGTCCCATCACAGTTGGCACCATTCATCAGGGGAAGGGCTTGTTTCTCTCTGGAACTTTCCAAGTAGAGTTATGCAGATGGATAGAGAATTGAGGGTGCTGGGGAAAAGGAGAAAGAGAAAAGAAGCATAGGACTAAAAGTAGGACCTGGACAGTAAAGACAGGGTTAAGGTCCAGGCATTCAGTCCACATGAGTTGGTCTTACTCATTGGAAATGAGAAGGTATGTGGGGAGTGTTGAGGGTGTCTTCTTCCTGAACTCATCCTCCCACAGCCAAGAGTGAACTAGACCTATCTAGAGTCTAAGTCTCACCATGATCTTTCTGCACTGAGGCTGAAGGGTGGGCAAGGCAGAGTGGGTGCTGCCTTTCTTTCCTTTGTGTATCTAGCCTGGGAGCCAGACCTGGCCTGTGGTAGTACTCTGGGAATCTGTGAAACAAAGCCCAGTGAAGGTGTAGCCCAAAGATTTCCAAGATGCCCTTGAGATTTCTGGTGCCATAGCACACACTTCTTTTTCCAGTCAAACGTGAGCCACTTCCATAGGCCATACCTGTTAGACTTCAGGGAAGGAAAGGACAGGAAGTTCCACAGAGAGAAACCAAATTGAAAGTATTTCGGGCAAGAGCTTTATTAATGATACCAGCTGTGTAATAAGAGTTCTGCGGAGTTGTTTCAGCTCCTCATGACACAGCTGAGTGTCTTCTAAAGATTTCTTTAGAAGATCTTGCTTCCAGAAGAAGAATGCTAAGTTAATATGTGACTTATGTTATGTGACCAAGGCAGAGCAGGGGGTCACCTGCTTAGGCTACGTGACAGGGGTCAGTCTTTCTCTGGGTAAGAGAGCGGAGCTTGGTTAATGTGTGAGTTATGCAATGTAACAGAACTCAAGATGTCGCTGATCCCCAGATGCAGGGGCTCCTGGTTACCTGGAGGGCCTGGGTTTACCCACAGCGCTGAAAGAATCCAAGTCTCAGACTGGTGAAGAGAAAGAGGTGACCAGAGCAGGGAGGCTGAGCCTCATGCAAGGCAGGATTCTTTCCACCCAGAGGAGGAAGACAGCTCTCCAGCATGAGGGCTCAGCCTGCATGGTGACCAGAGCTGAAAGGAAGTCAGAGTGGTTGTGAGAGAAGGCTGGGTGGGAAGGTGTTGCTGAGCAGGAGTAAGGATCCGAATTTGAATCCTCAGAACCTGTGCGAAGATGGGCATCGAGACACAAACAGCCCTGGAATCTTGAAGGCCAGCTGAAGAAGGAGGACACCGTCTCAAAGTGGAAGGTGGGGACCAAACACATGTCTTCTGACCTCCACACATCTACCATGGCACATACATGCCTGCACTCATATTCAGGAATGCGCGTGCGCACACACACACACACACACACACCTCTTTCACAAACAACAAAAGAGGTGTTTTGTTTATTTTTTAAGAAAACAGAGTCATGGTGTCAGGCTGTCTAGCTGCAATCAAATAAATAAGTAGCCAAAATGGGGTGGGAATGAAAGATCTCAGGTGCACATGCCTGATACTAAGAACGGTTCAAAACTGCAAGGACCATTCTTGTGCCAAATGTCAGTGTAATCCCCACAGAAAATAGCCTAGAAGGACATACATCTGGATGCTGATTGTCGACCTTCTTACCGACCCTGTGGCTGAGGAGGACCATCTTGTGGAGGTCACTTGTGCATCTGCTTCATTCAGTCTTTGAAAACTTCCCAGCCATACCTTCTTATACACACCACCATACACTCTCCTTTGCGAGGTTCTGCCAGCTCCAGTTAAGCATCCTCTAACGCTTTTCCCTGTCCAGTGACAATCCTGACAGTGGGTGGCTTTGGCGGCACAGGTGTTCATCAAGCTTGGGGAGGGGGGCACTGTGTTGACTCCAGGCAACCCAGCTAATTGAGGACACTCTTTCATTAGCATGTTGATACTCTGTTGGTGTGGAAGTAGCTCACGTAGGCTTCCAGGGAAAGTACCCCGTCACCTATTATCGCTCCTGGAAAGTTAATTGAGCCTAGTTTGGACTATATTCTCAGGCAGGGTTTGCTGAGGTGGACAGAATAGTGGCCCCTTCAAAGATGTCAGCATCCTTCCCATTTTTCAGAAAGGCTGGGTCCTAGGCTGGGCCAATGCATGACTGGACAGTGTATGTAGTAGGTACTTCACAAGTGCTTCTGCCTGTCTGCCTGACATGTTAACTAGAACCTACAGGTCCCATTTAGAACTTCTGTCCAGGTCTGATCCTCTCAGAGGAATAGGCTGGGTGCCATTTCCCTATGAGCTCTCCCTTGACAGTCCTGGAGTTGCTGAGTAGGAGCCCTGTCTCTGCCCTGGGGACAGCTTGGCAGTGGCCTGAAGGTTCCTAGGAGCTGAGACACGTGCTGGGCCTGGAAAGGCTGGGCTTGTAAAGACAAAGAAGGTGACCTGGGGCGAGTCTGTCTCCTGTCCTTAGGGAATAATTAATAAGTAGTGAGAATGATAATAATTAGGTCATTAAGAAGGGCCCAATCTACTCTCTCCACTCCCTGCTCCAGGGTTGGGCCCTGGACCCACCTAACAATCTACTTCTACTGTAGGTGTCTTGTCTCCATGGAAACTGGGAGTCATTTTACAAACAGAAGATTAGGTTTCATGGGAATGGGGAGGTGAGGAAATCTCAAGGGTCAGAGTTTTCATTTACAATGTTATGGAGTAAAGGTGTCAAGCCAAAGTGTCTAAGCCAAACTCTACTAACTGATTAAGTACAGAGTACAGAGCACAAAGACTGCTTTCCTGGCTCTCTGCCTGTGAGACAGAAGACACCGCTCTTGGTTTATGTGGCACTGGAGATCAGAGCCAGGGCTTCACGCATACTAGGTGAGCACTCTACCCATTGAGTCACCCCCAACCTCAGCTCTTCATTTTCTGTAACAGAATGGGTATGTGGCAGAGATGTTTGGGCTCCTCTTATTACCTGGTGACTTTTTGAGTTTTCCCATGGAGAGCCAACATTTTCTCTTCCTAAAAATACAAATAATTAAAACTCCCAGGAGGGCTGTGGTGTGTGACTCAGGTGGTAGAGTGCTTGTCTAATATGCACCAAGCCCTGGGTTTAACCCCTAGCACTGCATAAACTGGATGTGATATGTAATTCTGGTACCTAAAGGAGGAGGATCAGAAATTCAAGGTCATTCTTGGCTACATAGTGAGTTCAAAGATAACCTGCACTACCAGAGACCCTATCTCAAAACCAACAAACAAATAACCCCAACTTCCTAGGTGAATATCCAGCAAACAGTTTGTAGATTTCTTGCTCTGATGATAAAGTATCCCCAGATGAGAGAGTGGTGGGCTCCAGCTTAGCCAACTTTGGGATCAATGGAAGTGCTTTCCTTTGGCCCAGCCTGGCACAAATTCCAAATGGATATGAAAGAGAATACTTTAGAAAGTACTGAGCTCTCCCAGTGGATGGAAGTTTCCTGCTAGCAGGGTAGGACCCAGGCAGATGATCCTATAGTCCAGTACAGTAAGGGACAGGCAATAACCCCTAAAGAGAAAAGATGGTTTTGCGGTGATATATATTTAATAAAATTAATCTGGAATATCAGAGTTAATCACAGACTCAAGCCAGGTCAGGATGTGGTGACCCACACCTTTAATTCTAGCTCAGTCAGTAGAGCATGCGACTGTTAATCTCAGGGTCATGGGTTTGGGCCCTGTTGGGTGCCATTTGTAGTCAGCATTTCTGACCCATCTGGGACTGTTGTCTGTAGGAATCTTTTCTACCAGGTCCCAACAGCCACCACTTATAAAATAATTATTCAGAGGCTTAATTAATTACAAACCATTTTGGGCTACAGCAAGGCATCTTAGACACAGGCAGGAAATCTGAGCATAGATAAGGGAGAAGGAAGGCAGAGTCAGGGGAGATGTTGCAAGCTGCTGATTGGAGAAGGAAGATGTAAAAGTACAGGTAAGCCACAAGCCATGTGGCAAAACATAGGTTAATAAAAATGGGTTAAATTATAAGAGCTAGCAAGCAATAAGACTGAGCCATAGGCTGAACAGTTTGCAATTAATATAACCTCTGAATAACTATTTTATAAGTAGTGGATGTGAGCCCTAGTGGAAAAGATTTTTCCAGATCAAAGGCCTGTATAGATATGAAACACTGATATGTTTCCTTCTAGGTCTTCAGGTTCTCAAGCATCCTGAAAATTATTACACACTTTGTATTATGTGGTAACCATTTCTACTTGGGTTAAGGCAAGATTTTCTAAGTATGTGCATAAAACCCACAACCCAGCAAGCAGTTTGTATGAGTTGTTATCTAGATGAATCTATGCTGTGGAATGGTCTTTCTGTATGCTGTGAATATGTGTTGCTACCATTGGTTAATTTTTTTTTTTTTTAAAAAAATGTTTTGGCCTGTGGCAAGACAGCTTTCAGCCAGGTGGGAAAACCAAGCAGAGAGACAGAAAGGCAGAGTGTGGGAGACACAATTCAGCCATCAAAGAAACAAGATGTGACTGTACCAGTAAGCCACCAGCCATGAAGCAATACATAGATTAATAGAAATGGATTAATTTAAAATGTAAAAGCTAGCTAGTAACAGCCTGAGTCATAGACCAAGCAATTTGTAATTAATATAAGCCTCTGTGTGTTTATTCGGAAGCAAGCGGCTGCAGGACATAGGAAAACTTCTGGCTACAGTGCTAGACAGGCACTTGGTTTGAGTTAGTGACTATCTGGATGACTAGTGCCTTGCTGGTCCGAAAGGTTTTAAAAGCTGAGCAAATAGAAGTCTGGAGGCTTCAAGCCCTCATAGGAGCATTCTGACTCTTTTGAGTCAGAAGCAAACTTAAAAAACTTTTATGTGACTGGGTTAGAAACCAGTTTGTTTAGAGGTTCTTGATGGTTCAGTACCAGCTCCCTGCATGTTGGCAAGGCAAGTTTGATTTCTTCTGCCAAGAGGAACATCTTCTTCATGCCTTAAATGGCTTCAGCATGACTACTCCAGGGTCTAGGATCTGCTCCTGACTTAGAAATTTGCCGAGATAGACAGATGGACTGAGGTTAGAAGAAAGAGCATTCAGAGATCCACAGAAAGATGGCATCTCTAGCTTGCAGTGCCCTCGCTCCTCTGAAGAGCTCTTGACCTGAGCTTACTGTCCTATGTTCTGCTGTCTAGTAAGTTTCCTGGTGTAAAACACCTCAAACTAATTCAGCTATCTAAAAATAGTTTCCCCCTCTTCCTCTTCTCTTCCCTACCTCCTTTATTCTCCTTCCATCCTCTCTTCCCCTGCCATCCCTCAGGAAATACCTGATTTCAGAAGTTCAGTTCTGGAACTGTGACAGGACCACTCTGTTGTCTAGAGAACCCAGTCGATAACTTTTATCAATACTGCCCTAATACACTAAAACAGGGAGTCAGTTTCCCCAAAATGAAAAAAAAAACTCCCCTTTGAAGTTCTGTTCAGAGCAAGGGGTCATATTATACCACCTACCTATTCCCCTGTGTGAAGTAGCCAGACAGTGGTGGAAAGTTAAGAAATGTTTCCACAACTCAAAATTTGAGCTTGCTCATGGCTTCTTTTGCAAAATAAAGAATGTGAGGTGGGCCATGGTTGGTGTTATACAGCTTTAATTCTAGAAACTAGTGAGGCAGGGACAACAGGTATATCTATGTGAGCTTCAAGAAGTTTACATAGTGAGTTCCAGGAAATCCAGGGCTATGTATAAAGACCCTGTCTCAAAAACCCAAGGCAAGGAAAATATGTGGTTGTTGTAAAATATCATTTTAAGATGTTACATTTGTTTTTACTGTGGGACCTCTGTTTAATGATGCAAAGATGTGTTACATTTATTTGATTAAATAAAATTAACCTTTGTTCAAGAGGCTGAGTCAGCAGCTAGCTGACAGGAAGTGGCAGGGAGGAACCATGTGTAGCAAGGATTCTTAAAAAGGGGTAGAGCAGAAGGAAAGGCTGCTTTTTGTGAGCTACAAGCAAGAAGAGAAGCTGAGCGTTTTGCTATTCAGCCTCTCTGAGCAAGTAGAATTTCACCTCAACCTTTGAATCCTGTGTATTCTCTAGAAAGGTAGAAATCTAGATGAGGTTTGTCCTTAGTTGCCCAAGAGAGGTACCTGAGGGAACAGAATTTCCACCAGATGCAGCCCTTTTGAGAAGACTGCTTGCAGCTGCTGATTAGGACAACAGTTGCTTAAAGAGCAGACACTGTAATAAAACAACATGTGGTAGGCCATATTTATAGATTTTTTTTTTTTTAAAAAAGCTAGAGTCTCATATAGCCCAGGCTGACATTGAACTTACTATGTAGCAGAAGATGATCTTGAACTCCTGATTCTTCTTTCTCCAGATCTCTAATACTAGGATTAAAGACATGTATCACTATACCTGATTTATATGGTACTAGGAACTAAACCCAAGATGTCATGCATGCTAAGCAAGCATTCTATAAACTGACCTACATCCCAACCCATATTTATAGACCTATTTTTATTAATATTGATGCTTCTCAATTGCTCTGCCCTAGGGGCCATGGATCTCATTGTTCCAGGATCTAAAAACCATTGTTGGGTCAATTCCTTTCCAGAGTATTCTGCTACCATGGTTCCACTGTACCTACCCTCAGAAAATGTGTGGAACTCAGAGAGTTCCCAGTGTCCACCATTCAATTTTCAGATTTCTCAAGGTTCAAGATTGAATTTTCAAAGCTTCCCAGACTGTTTCTGCCTCAGGAGGCAGTGGGAGCTATAATAGACTCCATTGTCACTGCTAGTGCCTGGAAAAACGACATAAGACTCCGGCTGCAAGTTAGGACTATTTTTAGCAGCTGATTGGCTGTCAGGAGGCTGGCAGCCTGAGTATATGGTGAGGCAGAGTCAGAGCCCTGAGATTCCAGTCTGGCAGAGCAAGAGCGGCCAGCACTATACAGTGGCCTTCTTTCTTTCCAGTTTGGGTTCCACGTATGGCTCCCCTGGGGGCCATCATCCACACAGTTTGGCAGCAACTGAATGTACTGTTATTAACACCTCATCCTCTGTGACTGCAAGGATAAACCCTGACAAGAATGGCTCTGTATTGCCTGGTATGAGCCTCTGCCCCATGCCATGTGCAAGTAGCATCATAGTGACTTAAAGGGCTCTTGTGCAAGTTCATGGGGGAAATGGACATCATGCTCAACATACCAGAACATACTGTCCAGCACTAGCCTCTGTGAAGGTGACTGAGGCTATCAGGGTTTGGCCTTCTAGTTACCCCTAGGCCCCCAGGGTCCCTGGGCTTCAGCTAGGCTGAAGTTACTTATGGGAGTTACCTTTCTAGGTTGTAAAGTACTGTAATCAATGTGTGCAAAGGGAGAAAAGATCAGAAAAAATCCGAGGCTGAATCAAATAATCAATAAAATAATAATAAAATAATCAATCAAAATCCATTGGCCAAACAGCCTCAAGATCAGGTGGTGCAGAGGGGTGCATAATAGCCCTTCTGGATAGCTGTCAAAATCTGCTGTTTGAAAAGCTTTAGAGAAAGAATTATATTGGATAAGCGAACTGTAGGATTTCTCAGTCCTTATTAAGGTCCCTAATTAAGCTTAATTTTCAGGGCCTCTATAAATAGAGCCATGGGGTTCTGCATTTCCCAGGCCCATTAGACTGGGAATTTTAAAAGTCTAATACTTTAAAAGTCAGGCTCCTTGTGCTGGGATGTGGCTCAGGAGAAGAGTATTTGCCTAGAACGTACAAGATCCTGGATTTCCTAGGCTGTATTTCCATCACAACAGTGGCAACAATAATAATATAGTAAGGTGAAGCTGTCTGAGATAGAATGAGGTACACTGTGAACTTGTCACATACTTGAGCAGTCACTACCACAATGTATACATAGGATGCACAGAGAACCCCAAACAGCCCTCACTTCCCTTGGCCGTCTACATCCTCCTCCTTCCCCAAACTTCTTTCCATCTCTACACTTTTGTCTTTTCTAAAATGTTGTCCCAGAATCACTTCCTTCTCTCCAGGAGTCCTGTGTTGACTTCCTGCAATGATGGGCAGTAACCTGTAAGCCACACAACCCTTATCCTTCTTCATGTTGTTTGATCAGAATGTTTTATCACAGCATCAGGGAGCAAACTAGAACCAGGAGGTTGGCAGAGTTTTGATTATTGAGGAACAATGATCAGAAAGTACTCAAGAAACTAACAGCAACAATAAAAAAGCAATAGTTAACTCCAGAAGAAACACATTGTTGCGCGCGTGCGCATGCGCGCGCGCGCACACACACACACACACACACACACACACAAACCACCCTATACTGTCCTAAGTGTCTTAGTTGAGACAATATTTATGGTTCATGACACTAAAAGTAAACATGATGTTGGTCACAGGTTGTGGTGATTGTGAAGATAATGAGTAAGGTATTATGTAGTGAAGGTATATGGACATTTATGGCGTGTATGAGAGGAAAACTAACAAACAACAAGAAATAATAATAATATTACTAATAGCAATGTAGAAGAAAAAACAAGAAACAGCTGGAAGGGCCAAGGCAGGTGACCCCAAGAAAGGCATCCATCCAGAGGTGGGAAGGGAGTGGGGTGCTCATGTAGAGCACTGGACTTTCTAAACGATGTCATAAAAAAAAGAAACCACACTCCCCAAGAGAGAAATAATCTGATCAAAGACTTGACCCCAAATATTATTTTAAGCTCACCAGGTAACATGCTTGCCAACAAGTCGGGCAACCTAAATTCAATCCTTGGCGCCCACATGATGGGCAAAGAGAACTGATTATTGCCGAGTGTCTTCTGACTTCCGCAAGTTCGCTGTGGCATTTACAGACCTATACATGCACACATCCAAGACAATAAACAGAGATAAGAAAGTATTTAAACAGCAATAACAAATCACCTCCCAAATGACCATCTCATCCGCACACAGCTGCTCAGAATGTTCTGTCCCGAGGGACCCCTCTCTTTGGATGAGATGAGGTGTACTCAGGTGGTGTGGTGGCAGGTGGGACTCTCCTGAGTGGAGCCTGAGGGCCTGTTGTTGTATCTTCTTCCCTTGGCACCAAACTTCTGGAAAAGTTCCTTATACTTCAACTTTCCCTGACACATTCTTTCCCCATCACTTTTGTTCTACCTACATTTTCTGGAAATTCTCCAGTAAAACTTTCTCTTATGCTTGGCTTTTCCCACACACAGCAGTTTCTGAGAGTTTCCAGTTTGCCACCATCTCATACCCGTCCAGAATTCTGGACCACCGCAGGCAGGGGGGACCTGCTGTTCTCTCACTTTCTCAGGCAGCCATACTCACTGCTTGGGAAGAAAAAGACCAACCAGATCTTTAATAAGACTTTTCACCCCATTCTGTGCTCCATGCTCGCCTGATCTTTGGAGGAAAACAAAGCACCAATTACAGTTTTGTATGTAGCCTGGCCACTGATGCAGGGCAGTTTGAACCTCAGCCTTCCTGAGCCATGCTGCAAAGACACAGTACTTCTCTGCTACCTGCAGCTTCCATCTCCACTGTCAACTCCTGAGGCCCCTTATCTCTTCTCTGCAGCAAGAGCCTGGCTACCTGCCCTACCTTCTTTGCCTGATGTGGGCAGATGAATGCTATTGATCCTCCCTCACCTGCACCCACTGTGCCTTGGGAGCCACTTTCAAAATGATTTTCCCAGGCTCAGCCCTTGCCTGGAGCTGTGGCTTTGCTTCTGGAAGGCCATGGATGAAAAACTGTCCCCAGAACGCTGTAGTGAGCAATGACCACCTGCATGACCTTCAAGGCCCACATGGCTCCTATAAGATAATACTAACACCAGATTCATTCTGATGATGAGGGGAACCCCTGGAAGAGGCTGTGGACATAAGTCCAAATCCATTGCCCCAGCTTGTGAAAATAATACTACCTCACTATCAAGCTGTTGCTACTTCTAGCTCCCAAGGGGAGCCACCTCTTTTGTGTTATTTTTCCTATGTTACAGGCATGAAACTCCCTTTTGAGTGAGGGGAGGGGGAGGGAAGAGGGGAACCTAACCAATCAGTCCCATGGTCCTTAAGCAGGGCAGTCTTCTGGAAGGGCCTGGAATGCACAGAACAGCATCCCATCTACATGTGGAATAGCTAAAGATCAGTTAAATGAGAAGAGCAAGGTTAGAACTATTTTTTTCACTATTCACTAGAACAATGTAGTCAGGCTCTTCACTTGTCTTTGAAGGTGAGGAGAAAGCTTTGTCATGGATAGAAGGCACTAGCTGTATCTTGGTGAAGGTTGCCATCCTGGGGAGGGAGGCAGGCTCCCTAGAAGTAGGTGTCCCATGTGATTAATTGGGGGAACATATCTGGCCTTCTCTGGTTGACCCGAAATGAGACAGAAGCAGGGGTGAGAATAAACTGGGATGTTTGTCTCCATGGGGATCAGTGATGGGTAGCCTTTATCTGTCACAAGAGAGAATTAAAAGTGTGTACCACCAAGCACAGCCAACTTTAAACTTCTGGTCCTCTTGCCTCTACCTCCTGAATGCTGGGATTACAGATGGGTACCAACCATGGTTCATTAGGTGCTGGGATCAAACGCAGAGCATCAAGCTTGATGGGCAAGCACTCTCCACTCACAGAAAGGATTACGGGTGTGGCACTTCCTGGGAATGCTGCGAATGATTTTAATCCCAAAACTCTATAGACAGAGACAGAAAGATCTTTGTATGAGACCTGTCTGGCCTACATAGTGAGACCCTGTCTAGGAGAAAAAGAAGGAGGAGGAGGAAGAAGAAGAAAAGAAGGTTGTTCAAAGTTGTCTTTGATTGCATAGTGGAGTTGGAATCCACCCTAGGCTATGAGATTCCGTCACAAAACCAAACAATCTGAGCTTCCTGTGCTAGACCTGTGATCCAGGCTGTAGTGCTTTAAGAGCTTCAACCCTCTCCATGCAGCTCAAGCTTGTGCTCTCACCTAGGTTCCTTAGCAGCCCCTTTGAGATGTACCTTCAGGACACACACACACACACACACACACACACACACACACACACACACACACACACACACACACGAAGGAAAAGAAAGACGACATTGGAAAAACAGAGAGAAATAAAGCCAGCTTGCAAGCAGTGGAGAGGAGAGTGGCAATCAGGGTTGCAGGAGTGAGCTGAGCTCACCATGCCCCGAAGGCCCTCCCACATTGCAAATACCTTCAAATATCTCAGTATGTTAGCAGAGGCCAGGGGACAAGAGGCCAGTCTCACTATAACACCAGATAGAGCATTTCAAACAGGAACTAAAAAGAGAGAGGAAATCTAGAGTTCCCGAGTTTAACAGACACCCTCGGGGCAGGGTGTATGTGAAGGAGCTGGGGGTACCCTCTTCATGCATGGTGGCAGCTTCCAGGTCGGAATGAACCAAGATCAAATACAAATGTGTTTCAGGCTGATAGAGTTCTCCCTCTGCCCAAAGGTCACCTCAGCCAAGATGCCTTGCTCACTGGACCCAGGAGTGAGCCCCTTCTGCCCTCACCTGGTCCCTAGATGAGCAACAACTGTCCCCCAAGGTAAAGGAGGATGCTGAGATGGACAGGTGGCATACACACAGCCAGGGTCCACAGGGTGGGCTCTAGGTGTGCTGGTTAGTTTTTGCCGGTGTGGCACAAGCTAAAGTAACCTGAGAAGAGGGGCTCTCAGTGGACACAATAGACCCTGGACACATCTGGGGGTATTCTCTTGATTGATTGATGTGAGAGGGCCACAGAACACACGATCAGTGCCACCCATGGTAGGTGGTCATGGGCTGCATAAGAAGGCAGGCCAAGCAAGCATGGAAAGTTAGCCAGTAAGCCATGTTCCTTCCTCTATGGTTCTGTTTTGGTTCCTGCCTTGGCTTCCTGATAAACTGTAAACAGAAATAAACCCTTCCCTCCCCATTTTAGTTACTTTTCTGTTGCTTTGATAGAACACCATGATCAAGGCAGCTACTGAAGAAAGAGTTTATTTGGGTCTTAAGATTCCAGAGGTTTGGTTAGTTAGGGTCAGTAATAACCAAGCAGAGGCATGGTGGCAGGAACATCTAATTCACATCTTGAGCCCAAACAGGAAGCAGAGAGAGAGAGGGTACCCTGGAAATGATACAAAGCTTGCCCACAGACACACTTCTCCAGCAAGGCCATACATACCTCTTAAGCCTCCCTCAAAACACTGACCACTGGGGATCAAGTATTCAACTGTTCAACATTTATGGGGAACTTCTTTTTCACACCATCATAATCAAGTTGCTTTTGGTCATGGGTAGTGTTTACCAGAGCAACAGAAATCAAATCAAGGCACAAAGCATCCCCACATCAGAGTACCTGTGCTTCACGATTGTGCCACATTGGCTTTCAATACTTGCCCACAAAGAGCCTTGCAGATATGTCAGACCTGTGCCCTGTAGGCTATATGTGGCCTCATTCGGCCCAGGATAGCTACAAACATGACACAGGACAAAACTGTAAACTTAAAATATGAGATTCCTCTCCCTCCAATTGTTTTGGTAACTGATTGTGCTGTCTTGAATGGGACCTTTTATTTATTTATTTATTTTGCTAGGTCTTGAATGCTTTCTTATGCGGTGCTTAGACAACCATCACCTGCACATTGAAGACAGTTTTTCAGAGGCTCTAGCCAAGCAGTAAAGGTGTTTGTGACACATGATTCCTGGGGAGGCTCTTGCCAAACTCCATGAGATGAATGTTGAAGCTCTAAAGGCTGGCAAAGAGGACGCTAGACAAGGAATAAGATACTCTGGTAGGTCAGGTAGACTATTTGAGGCAGAGATGGAGTGGCACTGGGAGGTCCATGAACAGCAAGTTCAGAAAAATTAAGTTGTGAATCCCAGGCTGGTCCATCAGGTAGGATGACCTAGGCAGCTCCATTCACCTTACTGAGCCCTGGGAACTCAGCTGCACTGTGACACCCTCTGCAGGTCTCCCCTCCTTCTCCAACATGACCTTTTAGGGACACATACTTGAAATCTTGAGTGCAGAAGTTCCCTGATAGATGGTTCAAATGGAGAATTCTCTAATCTCACTTGATAAAAAGCAATGTGGACAGTAAGAACTGAACTTAGCATTTTGCCTTTATAGTTTTTCTGGGATAGCCAGAGGTGGTACCAGGTTTTATGGAGACACAGAGCAATGGTATCAACTGTAGCTATATTCAACCTACTAAGAATTTTCAGAAACATGACACCATCCCTGGTGGAGAGGCATCTATCTAGTGATTATCACTGATACTGAGTCGTGTCATGTAGTTATCCCAAATAAGTTTCCCGTGGGTCTCCTTGGGAAATGTGTCTCCAGAGTGCTAACAGCAAAGTGTTTCATACCCCTCACTCTCTCTGGTTCTAGTCTAGGGAGGTGTTCTCCGCTCTCTGAGCCCCAGGTCATAGGACCTTCATGCTCTGGCTGGCCTGACCTGCCTCCCCACATTCCTTCTCATTCACTTTCTGAAAACAGCTTCTTTCATGGCTGGTGCCCTGACAGGCTGGTGCAGGCTGTCTCAGCATAAAGATGCATTACAATTGTAATCCAAAAGGTTTAGGCTGTTAGGCTGTGAAACTGTCACTGGAGATCAGAGATTTGATCAGACATTGGTGCTCAGAGGTGCCCGGGCAGAGAAAGGTACTATGACATGCAGAGTGGTTACAAAGGGGGAGCTTGGAATGTGTAGCCTGGATGATGACTTCATTGATTCAGCCTCAGTTTCCTCATCTGACTCCTATGAGGAGAGTGCCTTCCATTAGCCTGGTACAACACAGTTTCCTGGAGGACAGAGATCTTAGACCAGCATGACCTGATCTCAGCTGGGGCACTGCTCCAGGCTAGGTGCTTTCTGAGCCATCCTGAAGGTTTATCTGCTCATGGACTTGAAGCTCATCCAGTAACAAGCCCAAATGCTGCTTCTCCCTGGAGCCTTCCCATACCAGGATGGTAGACACATCCTATGCCTCCCACGCTTCTTTTTTCTCCCTTCCCTTCCATGCCCTTTTCTATCCAGCAAGTTTAGTAAAAGCCTGTGACATTGGCTAGGAGGAGAACTGAGCTAGAGGTCACTGATCAGAGATTTTCAACTTTTGAATTTTGTGCCTGTATCTGGTCCCCCCGTCATTCAGTTCAAACTATCCCGAGTTCTCTCTGTTAAATGATCACACTCTTTCATTAGCCACCCATGAAAGAAGCCAAGGTTATTGTTTATGTACTCCTAAGCTTAATCCTGTCTGCCTCCTGTGCTGTTTTTGTTTTTGGAGAAACTCTGATCCATCTTCTCAAAGCCAGGTATGGCCTCAGAGCACCTACCCAAAGATTCTCCTTGCTGCCAGTGCCTGGCCTTCCACAGGGCACTGGTAGGCTCTGGAACCTGTTTTAGGTTTGAAGGCAGTGCCCACATGCTGAACATGGCCCGGGGCCTGTTTATGTATTTATTGGTGATGCTGGGGATTGAACCTAGGGCCTCATGCATACAAGATAATCACTCTTACTACTGAGATACACCCTCAACTTTAGCCTTTGGGTTCTGAGCAAGCTGAGCCTGGACAGTGCATTCCAGGAGTCAGGAAGATGATTCATTTGTGTCTGAATTGGATGGTGGAGCTGAATAGCATTTCCTCCTCTGTTCTTCCAGTTAGTGGGTGGTAAAGTTTGGGATGAGTACCTTGGTTCATCCAGACTGCTAACAAAAACCACTAGTGACTCTGGGTGACTGTAGGGACAGCAGAAGTTTCTCTGGCCACAGAAGAGAAGGATGATGGGAAACTTGGTAATTACCACAAACTGGGTGAAGCTTCTGTAGTTCCTTCTGCAGGTTGTGAGTCTGAGATTCAGCTACTGGCAGGTTCAGTGTCTGGGGAGAGCTTCTGACTCAAAGATGGCACCTTCTGTTACATTATCCCATGCTAGAGGGAGAAATCTCACTTCTCTAGCTTCCAACAAGGATATGAGGCCCATTCATAAGTGCCATCTCCCGCCCCACCTCCAGACCTAATCAGTCCTCTACCCCTTTACCCCTGAAAAGGCCCTACCTCTAACACCAGCCCCTTGGGTGTTAGGGTTTAAGGCATGCATTGGGGGTAGAGGCCTAGATACTCTACTGTGGCAATGGGCTTTAAAGTTGGAACGTATTGTCCCTCCCTGTCTTGCTTGTCATGTATTGCAGACTGTGTGAGGTTCTAGGCCTCAGTTCTAGGAAATAAAACCCAGGAAGATAACTCTCTGCCTTTCAGGATGCCCCACCCCATGCTTACCTGGCCCATAGCAGTCACACAGCAAATTGCAAAGAAAGTCTAATAAGCAGATCTGCCCCAATGGGCAGAGAAAACTCAGTGCTGCCCCAAGAGCTGGTATGTAGCTTGGCCCTGAAGATGATGTTTGAAGGCTCATAATCCTATCTTCTACTGATGGCATCAAACATGCTTTCCCTCCCCTTTGGGGACACAGTCATGGGAGCTGGCCGAGACAGGTTTTTGCTTCCAGGGAAAGTAGTTCCCTGCTGATGAAAACAATGCCAAACCATTGCCTCCCCGCCCACCTGCCACCTCCTAATTACTGACACGCAGACAGGGAGAAGCTGGTTAATGCCAGCTGAGCCCTCTAATGCACCTTTCAAGGGCTAATGGTGTGGCACAGGGAAGGCAGTCCCCTGTGAGGGTCCTTGTCATGAGTGAGGAGAAACAAATGCCCTACTGACAAGAGCCCAGCTCTACCTCCAATGCTGCCTCCTCTTCCAGGAAAATAGCCAGACTGTGGAAGCCAAGTGTGTGTGCCAAAGGCCCCGGAGCAGAGGGAGGAAGGCCTAGGAACAGTCTTATTGGTAGAACGGTCCGAGAGAGGTGTTAGGGCCATGATAGTAGCAGGGCAAAGCAAGAGTCAGGAGGAGGCAAGGCGGAAACTCTCCTGAAGGAGCAGGGCTTTTGAGGGGCTTAAAGAGAAGACGCGTCTGGAACTTAGAGGGAGGTTTCAATTTTTATAAAGCCCTGGGTGTCCTATAAGGACTGGGTAACAAGGAGTTCCAGCTCTGGGAAATCAGGGATCCCCAGCAAGGTGCCAGGTACTGGGGTCAAACTAGAGACAAGCTGGGATAGGATCATACAGGGAGAAGAAAAGTTAGAAGAAACATGTAAGGTACTGTTGGACATGGAGCCATTGGGCAGCTTTCTAACCCCAGTTCAGGCTTGACCTCTGAAGTCTCCTAAGGGATGATTCCCTTAGGGCAGCCTCACACTGGGACAGTACAAATTTGCAATTTTCTCACCTTAGAGCTCTGTGGCCACCCACTATGATTGACTCCTCCTCCACATCGCCTCCTCTTTCCTACTGCCCTACCCCTTGCAGAGGAAGAATAAGCTAAAATAAACTTGCCTGGACACTCATCCACCCTCTTTGTCTTCCTGAAGATACATTTTCTTTATTCTTATTATTATTATTTGTATTATGACTTCATGCATGTTCCTGTGAGCATATAAGTATGCATACTGAGACCAGAGGACAACCCACCCTGAGGTAGTTCTCCAGGGAATGGTCCATATTCCAGAGAGCTTTTCAGAGGGTGGGTTTTGAAGGGGATGTTTGGGAAGGTCTTACGCTGCAGATGGTAAGATAGGTTTGGGTTAGGAAGGGCCTTGAGTCTCCAAAGGAAGCACAATGTCAAGAGGATGCAAGTGTTTCTAGGGGAAGTCTGGCCTCTCTACGTTGCCCTGTCCTCCCTAGGGACTTCTAGCTAAGAACCCAGACTTCTAGAAGGACTTGTCCAGCTTTCTCCTGGTTGTCTCTGGTTTGAGCTCATGATGTAGAAAGGTACAGGAGTTGGGTGCTGGCCTCTTCTGGAAGCAAAGCACCCTCTGGACTCTTCTTCCAGAGCTACTTTTCTCCTCCCCTTCCTTTCAACTGAGCTAGGAACTGGTTCTTCAGGTTCTTTGAGTTCAGACACTTGAGCTGGGAAAGGAGTCTAAATTTAACCTGACATCTCCTTGTGTTGGGGAGACTGGGCTTTGGATACATAGAGAGATCTTAGAGCAGGGTCCAGGGCACTTAGCCTAGCCTGGTGGGTGGGGGACAGGAGGAGAAGAGTGGAGCACAGGGCAATGGAAGAGGTCCACTCTGTTCTTTGCTGGCACTTCCTTATGGTTTAAGCAGAACTGATCTAGGTACAATGGTTGATGCCTATAATCCTAGCATACAAAGGCTGAGGCAGGAGGATTGCCTCAAGCTTAAGTGACAGGCCTGGGCTATAGGGTGAGTTTTAGGCTAGCCTGAGCTACAAAGTAAGATCTTGTGTCAACAAACCAAAACAAAACACACTAGCAATATTAAATGCTGAGGTGGCCTTTGCTGTGGTGTTCTAGTTCACTCTGTTTTACATACAAGGTAGCTGAGACAGAAGCTGCTGATGGTCTTATGCCCAGTATGTGGCTACACAAGGTTATCCAAAACTGGATACAGACTCTTATTATCCAAGTTGGTGCTTCTCAAAGAGGTGCTTCTCCAGGGGAGAGCTATTCCCAAATCCTTAGAATTTGGATGGCCTCAGCTGTCTGAGGGGTAAAGAGCCCCCATTGGGATTCTGACCCAGGCCTAGGAGGGCCTTTCAAATACTTGCCACCTTTGCTGGGCCCCTGTCTCCTATGTAAGTCACTGTCTAGAATGGTGCTGAAGAGACAGGTGACTAGAAAAACGCCAGCCATGTCACCACCTTCTTTGAGCCTGAAATGAGTCCCAGAGGCCTGGAGCTAAGCCACCTTTGGTCTCTGGACAGTTTCAGCAAGGGAAGGAAATCTGTAACCATGATCAGGCTTCCCAGTCCAGTGCCAAGAGTCCCCAAAAGCCCAAGGAGCCTGAGGAGCCCAAGGGACCACAAAGAGCTATAAGGAGCTTCCAGAAACAGTGGTTAAAAGGAATGAACAAGATTCACAGAGACAGGTCATGTTTCTTGTTGGGATCTTGTAACCAACTGAGCAAGCCAGCAGAAACTTCTGTTTATGTTATATCTAGTACCTTCCTCAGATTTGAAGACATGCCTATGGTCTCAAGCTCCTCTTTGGAGGATGATGTGGGAACACTGCCTCAGACCAGAGTTGGAACCAGCCCACATATTACTGTGAAATCCTAGCTTCAAGAGGCAATCTTACTGGAGACTAAGAGGGGCGTTTTTTAAATATTTTGCGCCTCAGGCTTTTGTTTCAGGAGATTAATGGTGACAGTTTTGAAAAATGTATCTTGTGCCTTCGTTTCAGCCTTCTGGCTACTAATGGATGTTTTGAGGGATATGCTTGAACTCTAGTAGCTGAAATCTCCAACATATGAGGGAAGCTGGAAAGCAGTACTGCCCTACTGATGGCAAATATGGTGTCCACTGGTTGGTAACACAGGATTTTTAGGCTGGTTCCACTTCTTCTTGTTCTTCACAGTTTAGACAAAGTGACACAAGCCCCCAAATCAAAATACAGACTGTCACCTATGACACAAAATAAAACAGAAATGAAAGTGGAGGCCATTAGGGAAAACCACAATGTAAGAATTATCTAAGGATAAGTAAACAAGCTTCCCAGATATACAGAGCTTCCTAGAAGAAATTGAGCCAAGTCCAGCCTGCCTGTACTAACTCACTCCTCACTGTGTGCCTTCGGTACACCAAGTTCTGGTATTTTGCAAACTGGAATAGGCTATCCCTTAAAAGCCACTATGTGGTCATAACTGAGTAACCCCAGAACATTTGTGGAGCAGGGTGTCCCCCACTGTCAAGATTAGCCTCCCGACTGATCTCTAAGATATATAAAGAGCTCAAGAATTTAGATCCCAAAACCTTGAATAACCCTATCAAAAAATGGGGTTCAGATCTAAAAAGGGAATTCTCAGCAGAGGAACTACGAATGGCTGAAAGGCACCTGAAAAAGTGCTCTTCATCTTTAGCCATCAGAGAAATGCAAATCAAAACAACTTTGAGATACCACCT
>PVIH01006980.1:0-105142 GCA_004025045.1 Sigmodon hispidus
ACTGTAGCTCTATAGTATAGCTTGAAGTCAGGGATGGTGATACCTCCTGAGGTTCTTTTGTTGAGTAAAATTATTTTGGCAATCCTGGCTTTCCTGTTATTCCAAATGAAATTGAGTATTATTCTTTCAAGGTCCAAAAAATATTGTGTTGGGATTTTGATAGGCAGTGCATTGAATCTGTAGATTGCCTTTGGTAGAAGTGCCATTTTTACTATGTTGATCCTACCGATCCAGGAACATGGGAGAGCTTTCCATTTTCTGATATCCTCTTCAATTTCTTTTTTCAATGATTTAAATTTTTTGTCAAATAGATCTGTTACTTCTTTGGTTATAGTTACTCCAAGGTATTTAATACTATTCGCAGCTAAAATGAAGGGTAATGTTTCCCTTATTTCTTTTTTAGCTCTTCTATCTTTAGCGTATAGAAGGGCTGCTGATTTCTTTGAGTTTATCTTGTATCCTGCTACATTGCTGAAGGTGTTTATCAGCTGTAGCAGTTCCTTAGAAGAATTTTGTGGGTCACTTATGTATACAATCATATCATGTGCAAATAGAGATAGCTTCACTTCTTCTTTTCCAATTTGTATGCCCTTAATCTCTTTTCGTACCCTTATTGCTTTAGCTAAAACTTCGAGAACTATATTGAATAGATAAGGGGAGGGCGATCTGGCTGCGACATCTGTCACCCCATTGATCGCCAGGGTTGATTCGGCTGATCTGGCTGGCTAGGCGGGTGTCCCCTTCCTCCCTCACCGCTCCATGTGCGTCCCTCCCGAAGCTGCCCACTCGGTCGAAGAGGACAACCTTCCCCAAATAGAGGAGGACCGGTCTTCGGTCAAGGGTATATGAGTAGCTGTGCTCCCCTGCTAGAACCTCCAAACAAGCTCTCATTATGAATTTTCAATGATCATAGTCATTTTTTTCTAAGGAAGAGGGGGATTTTGTATATGCAAAGGAATATACATATTTCTCAGCTCCTCATGGAACTTTCTCCAAAATTGAACACATAATTGGCCATAAAGCAAATATCAACAGATACAAAAAAAATGAAAATAATCCTTTGTAACATATCAGACCATCAGGGTGTAAAGTTAGAGTTCCACAACATCAAAAATCAGAGAAAGCCTAGCAACACATGGAAATTAAACATCACTCAGCTGAACCATCTCTGGGTCAAGGAAAAAATTAAGTAAGAAATATCAAAGTCTTCCTAGAATTTAATGAAAATGAATTTACAATGTACCCAAACTTGTGGGACACAATGAAAGCAGGCTAAAGAGGAAAATTCACAGCACTAGATGCCTACATGTAAAACCTAGAGAATTCTCACACTAGAGACTTAACAGCTCAGCTAAAACCCTTAGAACAATTAGAAGCAAGCTCACCTAGAAGCAGTAGATGGCAGGAAATAATCAAACTTAGAGCAGAAATCAATACAATTGAAACAAAAAGAACAATACAAAGGATCAATGAATCTAAGAGTTGGTTCTTTGAGAAAGTCAAGAAGATAGATAAGCCCTTAGCCAAACTAATTAAAAAACAGTGAGAGAGAGTGTTCAAATCAACAAAATCAGAAATGAAAAGGGGGACATAAAAACAGACCCCCAGGAAATCCAGAGAATTATCAGATCATACTTTGAAAATCTGTATTCCACAAAAATGGAAAACCTAGAAGAAATGGACAGCTTTTTGAACAGGTATCATCTACCAAAATTGAATGAAGATCAGATTAATTACCTAAACAGGCCAGTAACACTTAAGGAAATTGAAGGTGTCATTTAAATCTCCCCAAAAATAAAAGCCCTGGTCCAGATGGTTTCAGTGCCAAATTCTACCAAACATTCAAAGAATAATTAATACCATTACCTCTCAAAGTATTTTACACAGTAGAAACTGAAGGAATATTGTCAAATTCTTTTTATGAGGCCACAATTACCCTAGTACCCAAGCCACTCAAAGACACAACAAAGAAGGAGAACTACAAGCCAATCTCCCTCATGAATATTGATGCTAAAATTCTCAACAAAATTTTAGCAAACCATATACAACAATGTATAAAAAATATCATCCACCACGACCAAGTAGGCGTCATCCCAGAAATGCAGAGCGGGTTTAACAAATGAAAAATCATAAATTATCTATCATATAAACAAATTGAAGGAACAAAACCACATGATCATATCCTTAGATGCTGAAAAAGTCTTTGACAAAATCCAACACTCCTTTATGATTAAAGCCCTGGAGAGATCAGGAATACAGGGAGAATACCTAAATATAATAAAGGTGATTTACAAGAAGCTGACAGTCAGTATCAAACTTAATGGATAAAGACTCAAAGCAATCCCACTAAAATCAGGAACTAGACAAGGATGTCCTCTCTCCCTTTATCGGTTCAATATAGTACTCAAAGTTTTAGGTAAAACAATAAGAGAACGAAAGGAGATTAAGTGGATACAAACTGGAAAAGAGGAAGTAAAGCTATCTCTATTGGCAGATGATATGATTGTATACATAAATGACCCACAAAATTCTTCCAAGGAACTGCTACTGCTGATAAACATCTTGAGCAATGTAGGACACAAGATTAACTCAAAGAAATACATAGCCCTTATATACACTAAAGATAGAAGAGATGAAAAAGAAATAAGAGAAATATTACCCTTCATAATAGCTGCAAATAATATCAAATACCTTGGAGTAACTATAATCAAAGAAGAAATAGATCTATTTGACAAAAATTTTAAATCACTGAAGAAAGAATTTGAAGAGGATATCAGAAAATGGTATGCTCTCCCATGTTCCTTTATAGATAGGTTCAACATAGTAAAAATGGCAATTCTACCAAAGGCAATCTACAGATTCAATGCACTGCCCATCATAATTCCAACACAATATTTTTTGGACCTTGGGAAAGAATAATACTCAATTTCATTTGGAATAACAGAAAGCCAGGATTGCAAAAACCATTCTACTCAACAAAAGAACCTCAGGAGATATCGTCATCCCTGACTTCAATTTATACTCTAGAGCTACAGTAATAAAACCAGATTGTTTCTGTCATAAAAACTGCCTTGTGGTTCAGTGCAATAAATTTAAGGATCCAGACATTAACCTGAAAACCTATGAACATGTGATCTTCGAAAAAGAGGCCTGAAATATTCAATGGAAAAAAGATAGTGTATTTAACAAATAGTGTTGGCATAGCTGGATGGTAGAGTGTAGAAACATGCAAATAGATTCAAGTCTGTCATCCTGCACAAAGATCATATCCAAGTGTATCAAAGACCTCAACATAAACACTTTAAATTTGACAGAAAAGAAAGTGGGAAATACACTTCTATGAATTGGCACAGGCGACCACTTCCTAAATATAACACCAGTGGCACAGACACTAAGGTCAACAACAAATAAGTGGGATCTCCTGAAGCTAAGAAGCTTCTGTAAAGCCAAGGACATTGTCAATAGGACAAAACAACAGCCTACAGAATGGGAAAAGATTTTCACCAACCCTACAAGTGATAGAGGACTGATCTCTAAGATATATAAAGAAGTCAAGAATCTAGATCCCAAAACCTTGAATAACCCAATCAAAAAATGGGGTTCAGATCTAAAAAGGGAATTCTCAGCAGAATTACAAATGGCTGAAAAGCACCTGAAAAAGTGCTCATCATCTTTAGCCATCAGATAAATGCAAATCAAAACAACTTTGAGATACCACATGACACCTGTTAGATTGGCTAAGATAAAAGACACAGAGGACAGCCTATGCTGGAGAGTATGTGGAGGAAGGGGAACACTCCTCCATTTTTGGTGGGAGTGTAAGCTTGTTCAGCAACTTTGGAATGCAGTATGGTGGTTTCTCAGAAAACTGAGAATCAATCTCCCCAAGGACCCAGCAATACCACTTCTGGGTGTATACCCTTAAGATGCACAGTCACACTCCAAAGGCATTAGCTCAAATATGTTCATAGCAGCGTTATTTGATACAGGAAGAACCTGGAAACAACCTAGATGTCCCTCAACTGAAGAATGGATTAACAAACTGTAGTACATCTACACAATGGAATTCTACACAGCAGTAAGAAAAAATGATATCCTAAAATTTGCAGGCAAATAGATGGATTTGGAGAATATCCTACTGAGTGAGGTATCACAAGCTCAGAAAGATAAGAAGGTGTAGAGAGCTGCCTGCTGCTGCACTCTAAAGATGGTGCTGATTTCCAGCCTCCACCCCCCAAGGGTGAGTGCTCTCTTTTGATAAACAACTCCTTATTTGGCTTGATCCTGGGGCGTGGTTTGCTGTTGCATATGTGGACCTATAAGCTGTGCCCACATGGCTTATTGGGATTGGATGTCCTGAGAGTTTCTAGTCAGTGGGCAGGGTTTCCCTGGGAAGGAGAAGGAGAAGCAAAGAGAAGGACAAAGAGAGAACAATTGTAAAGGTCCCGAATAAACTGCTGAAAGAAGATCCTGGGTGTTGTGCTTTCCTTGCTGGCAAGGTTGTGCAAGACAAGTGGTGGCCCGCACTGGAAACAACTCCTGCAAGCTTCAGGCATCAGAACTTTCTGCAGTCGGGGGTCGACCAGTAAGTCCCAGGTAAATTGGGATCCGCAGTCAAAGCAGGTAGCTCCAACCTGTAGATAAGGCAGAGAAGAGGGAGCTCACTGACGAGTGGGTGTAACCTCTTGTAGCTGTGGATGCATGGCAACCTTGAGCTTAAAATGAAAGTAACAGCAGTTGCAAACTTAGGCTTAAAGTGAAAATAACAGCAGTTGCAAACTTGAGCTCAAAGTGAAAGTAAAAGCATTAGCAAAGATGGGGCTGTTTGGTAAGGGCTCAGAGAAGATTTTTAAGGTAGGAATTAACGGTTATACAAGGATGGGGTCTTCAACCTCACATCCAATTTTTTTGGCTCTTAAGGAGCTGCTTCATTAAGGTTTTTCTGAGTCCGCTCTGCTTGCTAGCAGTGGGAGAGATTCGTGGGTTCCTACTCCATATTGAAAAGCAGCCAAGAGGGGCAGAGTCAGCATTTAAAGCAATAGCGACATTTTAAAAGCTCTTTGAGTTGAAAAAATGATTTAGAATTCTCAATAAAACAGATTTAGACTCTCAAAACCTCTAAATGATGAAGGAAATAAAGATAAAAAGCTACATAAAGATGGCAGATAAACAGAGAGTCTGGATTCTGGTCATTGCATTTTCTTGTAATTTTTTAACTTTTAATGAGCTAACTGCAGAGAGACAACTGATTACTAAGGCTGCTAAGTCAAACAAATGCATATACTTTAAAGATATCCTGACTTTGAAATCTGTTTATAAGAATATGTTACTTGGGAAAAGAGTTTCTGCTTTTGTTTCCACGGAAGATCAAAACCTGTGGATTGGTTCTAGGCAGGTGTGGTTCCATTTGCCAAGGCCACCTGAAGCTGATAACAGGCCAACTTGGAAGTGTTGGGAGGAGAGTTCGGAGAGGGCAGGCAGTGAAGAAGGACAGAGTGAAGGGGGAAGAGTTGTGCCCCAACCTTGCTGATATAGAAACTCCTGAGTCTACAGACTCGGAGGAAGAGCTGCTGGGAGATATTAATTGGATTAGAGGATATCTCAGGATTGCAAATTATGAATTGAAACCCATTTATGACATTCTGAAAGGAGAGTCGGCTTTAGACTCCATGTGAGTGATGACAGTGGAAGCCAGAATGACACTGCAGGTAGTTGAACAGAGGTTGCAGGATGCTTGCCTAAATAGGATAGAGGAAGGAAAAGATTTTGCCCTATCCCTTTTACCCACATTCAGGAAACCCACAGGGGTACTATGGCAATCAGGTCCACTGTTGTGGATATACCCAAAGGTATCGCCTAGTATAAGTATAGAACATTACCCTACAGAAGTAGCTGATTTAGCTCAGAATGGCATCCAACAATCTATTCAATATTTTGGGCATGCACCAGCCATAATAATTGTGCCATACACAACAGCACAGCTTGATACTCTGTGTGCTGTTGTTGATGATTGGGCAATTCTTTGCTGTACCTTTGCTGGAAAAATGGATAATCATTACCCATAACATCCTCTTATGACATTTTTTAAGGAGTACCCCATAATTTTTCCCAAGGTCACCACCACAGAGCCAGTGGCAGGAGTTGTCAATGTATTCACTGATGGCTCGAAAACAGGAGTAGGTGCCTATATGGTGCAAGGCAAACAACCAGTTCAACATCAATTTACTCCTGGTACTTCTCAGGTAGTGGAACTTCAAATAGTATGTGAAGTGTTTAAAGAATGACATTTTGCCTTTAACTTGATATCTGACTCAGCCTATGTGGATAATGCTTTAAAGGTGCTTGAAGTGGCAGGACCAATAAAATCATCTACTATGGTCGCTGTCCTATTTAACCACTTGCAAGATTGATTTTGCAGCAAAAGGAGAGATTTTTTTCCTCAACATATCTGTGCACATACTGGCCTTCTGGGTCCACTCGACGAAGGCAATGCCAAGGTGGATATGTGTACTAGACAGGACTGGGTATTCTTTACCTCTCCTGTAGTCAAAGCTCAAGAATTTCACCAGCTATATCATGTAAATGCTAAGACCTTACAACGAAAGTTCCAGATATCAAGAGCTGAGGCACATCAAATAGTTTTGGATTGTGCTCAATGTGTGGTGTACCACCACCCACCTTCCCTAGGTGTTAATTCCAGAGGGATCTTGCCATTAAAAGTATAGCAAATGGATGTTACTCACATTTCTGAATTTGGCTATTTAAAGTATGTACATGTTTCTGTAGATACGTGCTCTGGTATCTTGTATGCCACTGCCATGTCAGGAGAGAAGGGACACAATGTCATTGCACACTGCCTAGATGCCTGGGCAGCTTGGGGAAAGACCCTGCAGGTAAAAACTGACAATGGCCCTGCTTATACTGGGACACAGTTTACTGCATTCTACAGACAAATGGATGTACAAGTAACTCATGGATTGCCTTACAATCCACAAGGACAAGGCATAGTGGAACGTGCTCATCGCATGCTAAAGGAATGCTTACAAAAACAAAAAGGGGGAATAGGCCATGACTACACCCTCAAAGAAAGACTATCTATAGCTCTGTTTGCCCTTCATTTTTAAAATTTGGATGTTGATGGCTGCTCCATGGCAGATAGACATCTGATTCTCATCCCTAGCCACAGAGGCATGGTGAAATGGAAGGATATTTTCATGGGCCACTGGCATGGTCCTGATCCAGTGCTTACATGGGCGAGAGGTTCTGTTTGTGTCTTTCCTCAGGACTGGCAAGATCCAGTGTGGGTACCAGAATGGCTAACCAGAAAGGTCTGAAATGACAAGTATGATGCTGACTTTGAGGGTGAGGATTGGCCCTGGAATGGGTACCCATCCTGGTACAAAGCCCTAACCATGAGCTTGTTTAGAGCTAGGAGAAACTTTGGTATTACTGTAGCTGTTGTTACAGCCATTTCCCTAGCCGCAATTGGGCCACCACAGCCGCCATTGCTATGAGTCACACCATTCAGATGGCTCAAACACTTGATAATTTGTCTGCCAATGTAGCCCATGCCTTAGACATTCAAAGAGGCATTTCTGCCCAGCTTAAAGGCGGGCTCATGTTGGTTAACCAAAGGATTGACCTGGTGCAAGAGGAGGTTGATGTCCTCTGGCAGATGGCTCAGTTGAGATGCGAATGGAAGTATCAGGCCCTATGCGTGACTTCTATTCACTATGAAAAATTTTCCTATGCTGCAAATTTTTCTAAAGTTTTGTCAAGTTATTTTATAGGAAATTGGTCAGGTGAATTCGAAGCGACCATGGAGAAGTTGAGAGTTGCAACAGTTGCTGAGAATTCGACTCAAGTGGACCATGGAGTTGCTGAAGGACTGACGAGATGGATGTCCACCGCCCTCAATCATCTGAAGGAATGGGCGGGAATGGGTGTTCTGGCTGGCTTGATGGTGTTGATAATTCTGATTTGCCTGTGGTGCATCTGCAAAATGAGGTTCACACAAAGTAGGAGCATGGCCATGATTGTTCACGCCTTCACCGCGATTGAGGCAGGACAGCCCCCACATGTTTGGCTTGCTGCCTTGAAAGAGTAATGTTTGGCATGGGTTGCAAGGCTAAGCACTGCACATGTTTTTGCCTAGGTAAGGTTTCATGAAGAGCATGCCTAATTGCATACAGGTTGGCACCCACTATCCTGTCCTCATAAAAACGGGTGTTGGACAGGTCTGTCCCTGTCTGAGTGGATGACACCTGGATTAGGGATAGCACAAGTCCTCTTGCACAATGAGGATTAGGACTCTGCTCTTGCCTGCTGCTTTTGCTTGAATTTTTAAATCTTTTAATTATTAAATAAGGGGGAGATGTGGAGAGCTGCCTGCTGCTGCACTCTAAAGATGGTGCTGATTTCCAGCCCCCACCCCCCATGGGTGAGTGCTTTCTTTTGATAAACAACTCCTTATTTGGCTTGATCCTGGGGCGTGGTTTACTGTTGTGTATGTGGACCTATGAGCTGTGCCCACATGGCTTATTGGGATTGGATGCCCTAAGAGTTTCTAGTCAGTGGGCAGGGTTTCCCTGGGAAGGAGAAGGAGAAGCAGAGAGAAGGACAAAGAGAGAACAATTGTAAAGGTCCCGAATAAACTGCTGAAAGAAGATCCTGGGTGTTGTGCTTTCCTTGCTGGCAAGGTTGCATGTGACAAGAAGGGGATGTACTTACTCATTAGTGGACTCTAAACAAGCAAACAAACAAACAAACAAGAAAAAAGCCAAGCATGCCCAAGCTGCAAACCACAACCATTGAATAGCTTGGGATCAGGAACACCCTGTACTGACTCCTTGAATCCCACACCCCCTAGAGGAACACCTGACTCAGTCTTGATATTTGGGGGAGAAAATTGGATCTGTCAGGAGTGGAGACTGAACTAAGCAATATTGGGGCAGTGGGACCATGGGCCTTCTTGCTGCCTGCCCTGGGAGGGGATGGGGAGTTGTGGAGAAAAGAGAGTGAACTGATGTGTTGGGAGGGGTAAGGCATCTTGAATAAAGATATACAAGGATAGAAAGTGTGACTTCTTTTTTCATAATAATAATGATAATAAAGAAATAATAAAAATTAGATAATTAAATCTACTTTTATTCAAAACAACTGTTAATCTCAAACAAAATATTTTATATTGATATGATTTTTGGTTTATTGACATAAATTTAACATTAATTTTCTTGTACTGTATTGTATTTTTACTCTTACTTAATGTAGTATATTTGTGTAACTCATTAAAAACTTTAATCTATAATTAAGAAATGCATATTAATAGTTAATCTAATGAATATCAACTTACAGTCATTTAAAGTAAGTTTTTAAGATATATTAACATATAGTTCAATTATATAGATAATCTTCAAACTCATCAAAACACACAAAATATGACATTTTAAGTTTTTTTATGAACTTAGACTTTTCTGGACAGTAAGATATACTTGCTCATGGCAGTGCCAAACTACTTCAAGAGGATAATGAACATAAAAATATCTATATGCAGTTAACCTTATTTATGACAAAAGTTAGCCACTGTATGAGAAATTGTTCCTGCCTGGACCTACTTCACAGTGTAGTACATAAACTGCACATAGAGAATCCATAGAAAAATGACCACTAAACTTTGCCAAAACCATTTGAAATAGTTTTCATGTTCCTGCTTCACAGAGCAAACTCCCAAACATTCTACAGGACATAAGAAGTGACTTAAAGTGGTCTGGCTCCAGTTCCTGGACCAGGGGCTGTCTGTAGAGCTTGTCCCCACACACTGTGTAGCAGACAGAGATAAACTCAGACTGCCAGGGTCGCCCCAGCTGTTGATGAGGGAATTTACATGGCCACCTTCCTCCAACTGATCAATTAGAGAAGGATTGAAGACTTGAAATCCAGTCAGCTGCCCAGAGACGAGGTAGAGATTGAGCAGACCTTTTATTCCAAGGTGACAGGAGACACACAAGCCCATGTGCCACAACTGACTAGGAGAACATAATCGTGAACCACTGAAGCCATGGGTAGTCGCCAGTGCAAAAATATGTATACTAATGTAAAGAACAACAAGATAACTCCAGAAGAAAGTGGCGGTCCTACAACTACAAGACATGAGCTGAGCAATGAAGAGAAAAAAGAAGGAAGCAACACCAAAAATTCCTTTATGATAATCATCAAAGCTCTCAAAGAAGATATGAAAAAAAGCCTTAAAGAAATAGAAGAAAAAACAAACAAAAAATTGGAAGAGATGAACAAATCTATGAAAGAAACATGCCAGGAAGTAAAAACTGAAATACAAGCAATAAAAAATGCACAAAATGAGGTGAAGGTGGAAATAGAAAACCTGAAGAAAAAAGCTGGAACCACAGATACAAGCATAACCAGCAGAGTTCAAGAGATGGAAGATAGAATCTCTGAAGTGGAAGACTCAGTAGCTTAAATAGATATGTGGGACAAAGAAAATACTAAAACCAAAAAAGCTATAACACAAAATATTCAGGAAATCTGGGACACCATGAAAAGATTTAATTTGAGAATAATAGGAATAGAAAAAGGAGAAGAATGCCAGCTCAAAGGCACAGTTAATGTTTTCAATAATATCATAGAAGAAAACTTCCCTAATCTGAAGAAGGAAATGCCTATAAAGATAAAAGAAGCTTACAGAACACCAAATAGATATAACCCCCCAAAAACAGTCAGTGTGCCACATTATAATCAAGCCACAAAACAAACAGAACAAAGAAATAATTTTAGGAGCTGCTAAAGAAAAGAACCAACTTATATATAAAGGCAGACCCATCAGAATAACACCTGACTATTCAAAGGAAACGATGAAAGCTAGAAGGGCTTGGTCAGAAGTTAGACAGATGCTAATTGAGCATGGCTGCCAAACTAGAATACTATACCCTACAAAATTATCAATCACCATAGATGGAGTAAACAAGATACTTCATGACAAAGTCAGACTGAAACAATATCTATCTACCGATCCAGCGCTACAGAGAGTATTAGAGGGAAAACTCCAACCTAAGGACCCCAGATGTACCCATGAAAACACAAACAATCAATAATTACACAGAATAATACTCCAGAGAAAGGAAATACAATCAAGTTACCATCAAAAAATGGGCAGGAAATATCAATCAGTGGTCACTAATATCCCTTAATATCAATGGACTCAACTCTCCTATAAAAAGTCACACACTAACAAGATGGATATGACAACAGGAGCCATCCTTCTGTTGTCTACAAGAACACACCTAAACCGCAAAGACAGATGCAGGCTTAGAGTAAAGGGTTGGGAAAAGATTTTCCAGTCAAATGGTCCTATGAAACAAGCAGAAGTTGCCATCCTAATTCTAAAAATTTAGAATTTAAGCTAAAAGCAATTAAAAGGGACCAAGATGGTCATTACTTATTCATCACAGGAAAAATTGGTCAAGAGGAAATTTCAATCCTGAATATGTATGCCCCTAATATATGGGCACCTACCTGTGTAAAAGATACACTGTTAAAGTTCGAATCCCACATGAATTCTTACACCCTAATAGTGGGAGACTTCAATACCCCACTTTCAACCCTGGACATGTCAACCAGACAGAGACTCAACAGAGAAATAAGGAGTCTAAAAGAGGTAATGATTCAAATGTATTTAATAGATATCTACAGAAGCTTCCACCCAAATGCAAAGGAATAAACATATTTCTTAGCTGCTCATGGAACTTTCTCAAAAATTGAACACATAATTGGTCATAAAGAAAATTCCAGTAGACACAAAAAATGAAAACAATCCCTTGTAACATATCGGACCACCAGGGTGTAAAGTTAGAGTTCAACAACAACAAAAATCAAAGAAAGCCTACCAACTCATGAAAACTAAACATCACTCAGCTGAACCATCTCTGGGTTAAGGAAGAAATTAAGGAAGAAATCAAAGTCTTCCTAGAATTTAATGAAAATGAATCCACAATGTTCCTAAACTTGTGGGACACAATGAAAGCAGCCTTAAGAGGAAAATTTATAATGCTAGATGCCTACAAGAAAAACCTAGAGAAATCTCACACTAGAGACCTAACATCTCAGCTGAAATCCTTAGGACAATTAGAAGTCAACTCACCTAGAAGGAGTAGATGGCAGGAAATAATCAAACTTAGAGCTGAAATCAATACAACTGAAACAAAAAGAACAATACAAAGAATCAATGAATCTAAGAGTTGGTTCTTTGAGAAATTCAACATGATAGATAAGCCCTTAGCCAAACTAATAAAAAAAACACAGAGAGAGTGTTCAAATCAACAAAATCAGAAATGAAATGGGGGAAATAAAAACAGACACCAGGAAATCCACAGAATTAACAGATCATACTTTGAAACTCTGTATTCCACTAAAATGGAAAACCTAGCAGAAATGGACAGCTTTCTGGACAGGTACCATCTACCAAAATTAAATGAAGATCAGATTAGTTACCTAAACAGGCCAGTAACCCTTAAGGAAATTGAAGCTGTCATTAAAAGCCTCCCCAAAAATAAAAGCCCTGGTCCAGATGGTTTCAGTACTGAAATCTACCAGACATTCAAAGAAGAATTACTACCATTACTCCTCAAACTGGTTTCACACAGTAGAAACTGAAGGAATATTGCCAAATTCCTTTTATGAGGCCACAATTACCCTAATACACAAGCCACTCAAAGACACAACAAAGAAGGAGATTTGCAGACCAATTTCCCTCATGAATATTGATGCGAAAATTCTCAACAAAATTTTAGCAAACCATATACAACAATGTATAAAAAATATCATCCACCATGACCAATTAGGATTCATCCCAGAAATGCAGGGCAGGTTTAACCCATGAAAAACCCTAAATGTTATCAATCATATAAACAAATTAAAGGAACAAACCTACATGATCATATGCTTTGACAAAATGAACACTCCTTTATGATTAAAGCCCTGGAGAGATCAGGAATACAGGGAGAATATCTAAAAATAATAAAGGTGATTTACAAGAAGCCGACAGCCAGCATCAAACTTAATGGATAAAACCTCAAAGCAATCCCTGTACAATCAGGAACTACACAAGGATGTCCTCTCTCCCCTTATCTATTCAATATAGTTCTCGAAGTTTTAGCTAAAGCAATAAAGGAACGAAAAGAGATTAATGGGATACAAGTTGGAAAAGAAGAAGTGAAGCTATCTTTATTTGCAGATGATATGATTGTGTACATAAGTGACCCACAAAATTCTTCCAAGGAACTGCTACAGCTGATAAACACCTTCAGCAATGTAGCAGAACACAAGTTTAACTCAAAGAAATACATAGCCCTTCTACACACTAAAGATAGAAGAGCTGAAAAAGAAATAAGGGAAACATTACTGTTGTAGAAAGTTTTTCCCGGCCCGTTTTGAGTCCAGGAGGTTTATGACCTGGCACAAGATTGGAACCTGGTTAGCGCCCGCGGCTTTTGTCCCCCCCAAAAATGAATCACATGCTTATATCCTTTAAATGTTTGGCCCATATCTTAAGCACATTACTAGCTAGCTCTTTCATCTTAATTCAACCCATTTCTATTCATCTTTCCACCATGTGGCCCACAGCCCGTGGCTCACCTGGATTCCTACATGCTGCTTCTGCAGGGGACAGATGGAGACTGACAAACTCCACCCTTCTTCCTACCTGCTTGTGCTCTGATTCTCCACCGACTTCTATGGTTCTATGCATGGGAAAAGATAGTTCTTTATTTACATCATTCAGAAAACATTCCACCACACATTACCCTTCATTATAGCAGCAAATAGTATTAAACACCTTGGAGTAACTATAACAAAATAAGTAGCATACCTATTTGACAAAGATTTTAAATCACTGAAGAAAGAAATTGAAGAGGATATCAGAAAGTGGAAAGCTCTCCCATGTTCCTGGATAGGTAGGTTCAGCATAGTAAAAATGGCAATTCTACCAAAAGCAATCTACAGATAAAATACACTGCCCATCAAAATACCAACACAATATTTTTTGGAACTTCAAAGAACAATACTCAATTTTATTTGGAATAACAGGAAAGCCAGGACTGCGAAAGCAATTTTACTAAACAAGAGAACCTCAGGAGGTATCACCATCCCTGACTTCAAGTTATACTATAGAGCTACAGTAATAAAAACAGCCTGGTACTGGCATAAAAACAGACTTGTGGATCAATGGAGTAGAATTGAGGATCCAGACATGAACCCAAAAGCCTATGAACACCTGATCTTTGACAAAAATGCCCAAAATATTCAATAGAAAAAAGATAGTTTATTTAACAAATGGTGTTGTCATATCTGGATGGAAGTGTGTAGAAAAATGCAAATAGATCTGCGCCTGTCACACTGTACAAAACTCAAATCCAAGGGGATCAAAGACTTCAACATAAACTCAGCCACTTTAAACTTGATAGAAAAAAAAGTGGGAAATACACTTCTACGAATTGGCCCAGATGACAATGTCCTAAATATAACACCAGTGACACAGACACTAAGACCAACAATCAATAAGTGGGATCTCCTGATGCTAAGAAGCTTCTGTAAAGCCAAGGACACTGTCAGTAGGACAAAACGACAGTCTACAGAATGGGAAAAGATTTTCACCAACCCTACAAGTGACAGAGGACTGATCTCTAAGATATATAAAGAAGTCAAGAATCTAGTGCCCAAATCCTTGAATAACCCAATCAAAAAATGGGGTTCAGATCTAAAAAGGGAATTCTCAGCAGAATAATTATGAATGGCTGAAAGGCACCTGAAAAAGTGCTCATCAGGTTTAGCCATCAGATAAATGCAAATCAAAACGACTTTGAGATACCATCTGACACCTATTAGATTGGCTAAGATAAAAGACACAGAGGACAGCCTATGCTGGAGAGGATGAAAAGGAAGGGGAACACTCCTCCATTGTTGGTGAGAGTGTAAGCTTGTTCAGCCACTTTGGAATGCACTATGGCGGTTTCTCAGAAAATTGAGAATCACTCTCCCCAAGGACCCAGCAATACCACTTCTGGGTGTATACTCTAAAAATGCAGTCAGTCTCCAAAGGCATTAACTCAACTCTGTTCATAGCAGCGTTATTTGTAATAGCAAGAACCTGGAAACAACCTAGATGCCCCTCAACTGAAGAATGGATTAACAAACTGTGGTACTTCTACACAATGGAGTACTACTCAGCAGTAAGAAAAAATGATATCCTAAAATTTGCAGGCAAATGGATGGATTTGGAGAATATCCTACTGAGTGAGGTATCACAAACTCAGAAAGATAAGCAGGGGATGTATTCACTCAGTGAACTCTAAACAAACAAATTAACAAACAAACAAACAAGAAAAAAGTAAAGCATACCCAAGCTGCAAACCACAATCACTGAACAGTTTGGGATCAGAAACACCCTGGGCTGACACCTTGGATGCCACTCCCCCTAGAGGAACAACCGTCTCTCTTGAGGGAGAGGGGAGAAAACTGCATCTGCCATGAATGGAGACTGAACTAAGCAATATTTGGGCAGTGGGACCATGGGACTGCCTGCAGCCTACCCAGGGATGGGATGGGAATTTGTGGAGAAGAGAGAATGACCTGATGTGGTGGGAGGGGGTAGGGACCTTGAATAAGGATATACAAGGTTAGAAAGTGTGACTTCTTTGTTCATAGTAATAATATTAATAACAAAAGGGAAAAAGTCAGTTTCTGCAACTGAGTTTCTATAGGCTCAATTCTCTTGTAATGTTTATATTTTGAACAACTAAAATATATTCTCCTTTTTGTAAAAAAAATAAAAAAATAATAAAAAGAAGTGACTGAAAAACACTGTCAAATGGAATGAACAGTCCTTAAATTTTTTTGATTCAATAAAATGTATGCCAGATAATCTAGATTTGTTGGCTGAAGATGGATGCCCTCATATGACAAAAAATTATTGAGTGACTATCCAAGCAATGTCCCTGTCATTCTAAAATTTGGATGTCGCTTGCAATTCCTGTTTACTCAGGTTATATTATATCCATCTGTAGTCTTTGATGAAGTTGAATATTAGTTAAATATAATTACAGTTTTGTTTAGTTATAATAAAAGTTAAATTAGATATGAAACTTTGGCATACAACGATAAGGTAAATGATAGAATACTTTCTTTAATTTTGCTAATACAAATAGATTAGCTATTGTAAGTATAATTTTTCTTGATAGCTGTTTTGTTATATGCGATTTTGCTATATTGAAATAGAACACTTATTTTTTTTGATTAGACAGAAAAATGGGAAGTGATGCGGGATGCCTTTCAGTATGCTGTGAGTGTGCTTTATTGCCATTTGTTAATAGAGAGGTTGTTTTGGCCTATAGCAAGGAAATTTAGAGGCAGGCAGAAAATCCAAGTGGAGATGAAGGAGAAGGGTGGAGAAAGACAGACCCTATAGGTGGCTGCCAGGAAATCAAATATAAATACAAGCAGGTATATTCATAGAGGCACATGGCAAGACATATATTAATATAAATGTGTTGAGATAAGTTGAAAGAGGTAGTTGATGATTAGGCTGAGCCATAGTCCAAACAGTTTGTAAATAATAAAAGTCTTGTGTGATTATTTGGACCTGAACAGCTACAGAAGTGTCCAGACTAAGGACCTGAGGCTAAGCCAGGCTAGAAACTTCTATTTACAGATGTGCTTTAAACTTTATGAAAATTATGGCTTTCTCTTTACTTATGTAAATCTAATTTTTGTAACCTTTCTGACAGTCTTAGTATCTCTCCATCTGTTTTCAGATCCTCTATATGTCTGCCTGTCAAATCTATGGTTTTATTTAACTGCTTTTCTCTAGGGCAATATTGTTAGAGTGGATACAACGATGGTAATTAATCTTTTCTTTTCTAGAACAAATTACATAAGATGATTCACACAGTGTTAGAATATATATGTTATTCTATGTCCCACCATTTTCTATACTGACATCTCAGCCACTTATTCAAAACAATCATTATTTGAAACATTTTATAACTGTCTTCCAGGTATTTCCTTAAAGTTCATACTTTTTATTCTTATATTCACATACTAAATAGTAGTATAAGTAAATGTCTCTAGTTAGTCTGTCTTCTTATGTCATTACTTTTTGAAACAAAAAAAAAATCCCAACTCCATATCTGCTAACCAAGCATACAAAAGGACCTACCATCATCTAGAATATACACTTTCAACTTCCAACTTGTAATCTATTATTTAAAAAATGGGGATAACAATGCATGCTGTCCAAAGATAAATAAGATTATTGTTGCTGCAACTATGATTTCTGCTACTTCATATGTTTATTCTTTAAGGTTCTTGGATCTGTTTCCACTAAAGATTCTTGACATGGGAGCCATACAAATAAAAACACAACTGCTTAATGCAAACTCTTCTTTTTTTTGTATTCTGATGTCAAGTCCATAATTGAGCATTTCCTAAAATATAAAAGAGAAAAATATGAATTATGTATTTAATTTGGCCTACTTATTACTTACCTTCAAAAGTTATATACAATATGAATTTACTGCTACAATGTCAATAAAATTAATCCATAATAGTTTATAAATTAAATAAAGAAGTACATGATAAACATCCAAACCTGACAACTACTTATGCGTATTTGGTTTATATCTTATCTGAATGATATCTTTTATTTTCAATTTTAATTTCAACTTTATAAATATTATATCATTATTTTATATTATATGCATTATAAAATCATTAGAGAATACTCTTAATATTTTGTTAATTGTTTTATATTACTTCTTATTACTAGATGAGTATTAAGGTTAATTCTTTTTACAATTTTTTTTCTTAAAAATAAGATTTTTTTCTCAAATAATAAATTATGATTATGTTTTCTCTGCCTTCTACTTCTCCCAGTTCCTTCCCACCTCTTTTCCCATAATAATCCACCCCATTCTGTCTTATTAGGAGACTCACAGGCAGAAAAGTCATTATGATATAATAAAAATATGATATGCTATGATATAATTAAACAAAACTAACACAGAGAAACTGGACTAAACAAATAAAAGAAGAACTTAAGTGAAGGATCAAGAATCAGAAATCCATTTATTCACCCACACAGACTTCTCATAAAAACACTAAACTGGAAGCCATAATATATGCACAGAACTCCTAGTGCAGAACCTGAGCATA
Source organism: Sigmodon hispidus (assembly GCA_004025045.1). Taxonomy (NCBI): domain Eukaryota; kingdom Metazoa; phylum Chordata; class Mammalia; order Rodentia; family Cricetidae; genus Sigmodon; species Sigmodon hispidus. The sequence goes on from PVIH01006980.1 coordinate 18,220, forward strand.
CTTTCCTAGTCTCTGAATGTTCATATTAAATTTCCTTTGCTCATTTAGAGGGACTTATTTTCTTGGGGTTATCCTTCCTTCTTTCTGCCTCATCTTCAACAGAGATCACTGAGCACATAGTTTAGATTTATATGATGACGTCCTGTTTAGGGCTAAATATTCTGAAGGCTCTCATTCTGATTAATGTCTGGCTCTGTATTTGTTTCTGCTTTAAGAGAAACCTTCTTGTATTATGACTGAACAAGACACTTATGTATAAGTATAGCAGACTGTCATAAGGAATAATTTTGCTGCTACGTTGTTTTATTCATTTGCTTTTTAGAATAGTAGGACTTTGTTTCACCCTAGATCCTTGGGCTGTTTTGCTTAAGGTGAAATTTAATTTTTTTCCAAGAGCATTTGTAAATCCATGATTATCTTATGACTATCTCTATGAAATAGATTGACTGCTCTTTTAATTAGCTTATTTATTAATAATTATTACTGTCTAGAACACCTGTTATTTAATTTTTACAATTCTATTGCACATTTATCCTCATCAAATTTTATTCCCTGGAAGAATGTGAGTTTGATTCAATGTTTTATGTGAAATGTATATGACAAGGAGCAAAATAGGACAGGTCATCTGTTATATATATATATAAATTTATTATTTATTGAAAATTATCATATAATGGTATATAATTTACATATAATGATGTTCAATACAATAAAATTAGTATAAATTAAATATACTGCTCATGGATAAATATTAATATTGTCATAACTGCATAGTAAGAATATTCTCCTAACTGTGGCTAAATATCTAACTGTAATAGCTAATCATGTTGACAACTAGATTTAATGTAGAATCAACTAATACACAAATTGTGAATATTCCCATGAGAAATTGTCTTGATCAGATTATTTTGAAGCAGGAAGATCCACAATAATCATGTATGAAAACTTCTAGTAGCAGGAAGTAAAAAATACAAGGAAGAAGATTTTTTTCTCTTTTCCAATTTTTCCAGTCTCACAGGGAGTTCATTGGTCCTATTGCTGTAATATTTCTTCACAAGTATTAGAACCACTTTTTTTTAGACTGTCATCATAAACTGAAGATACCTCTTGAGGAATCATTCAGGCCTTCAATATCACTCTTGGACTGCTACAATATCTAGCCTTATGAATTGAATAACTACCACATTCAGAAACTTTGCTGCTGAGGCAGATATTGTTGAACTAGATGGACCACCAGAAGTGTAAGAAAATCTAATAAATCTCTCATCTCAAATGTCTTTATTTTTATGTCTTACAAGCTTAGAACATAAATACTTTATTTTCACATTTAGAGATCATGGTAATAAACATCTAACAAACAATTGCTATACTGCTTAAACTTAAACATGGCTTGTACCTTAGAAAATACAGGGATGGAAAAAAAAATTCAGAGGGAAAGATGAACACAAAGAAAATATATGTGTAGCAATCTTATTTGTATTTCCACCCTTGATAAGCCATGCTTATGATTCTTATCCTCTATATAGTTATTGTTAACTCTTCCGCATTTTAAATTCTTTTTACTGTTTTTTTTCCTTGATAAATACAAAATAAAGAAGGAAAAAAAATAAAGCATGCTGAGCAATCCATGAAAAAAAAAAGAAATTGTCACATGTTGAAAATTATTATTTTGTGAACTTTATACATAAAACTATATTTATATTTACAATATCTTCATTCCCTGTCTGTCTCTTTCTCTCTTTTTTTATCTATCTCTCTCTTTCACTCCTCCAACACCTCTGTGTTCCCCCAATTTATGGCATATATACATACACAAAAGATGTTAATGGAGAAAAGACTTATTTTGTATGATGGATTATAGGCAGTTTATTTGCATCATAGTAAGGAAGATACATATAAATACAAGGATAACAGATCTGCAGCAGCAGAAACTTGAAAAATCTGTATTAGTTGTGATTCTATAGATTAGCAGAGCTCTTATTGCACTAGTTTATAGAAAGTGGTCTAGCTAGACCAACAATACCTGTCTAGCAATTGCACATCCAAGAATACAGTAGGTGGATTACATTATATAATGGAGAAAACAGGAAAAGTAATTAAAATGTGAGCTGAATTCATAAAACTAGTATTTTATTATTCAGAACAGTATTTAGAAATATATTTTAAGTTCAGATATCCTCATGAAAAGTGAAATTTTTCCCCACAACTCTAGCTCACAGCAGAAATGTTTTTTTTATTTATTTTGTATTTATCAAGAAGAACAGTAAAATGAATTTAAAATGCTGATAAGTTAACAATAACTATAAAGAAAATAAAAATCATAAGCATGACTTATCAAGGGTGATAATGCAAATAAGTTGCTACACATATATTTACTTTGTGTTCAGCTTTCCCTCTGAATTTTTTTTTCCATCCCTATATATCCTTATTCAAGGTCCCTTCCCCCTCCTGCCACATCAGGTCATTTTTTTTCTTCTCCTCAACTCCCCATCCCCTCCCTGGGCAGGGAGCAAACAGTCCTATGGTCCCACTGACCCAATAATGTTTGGATCAGGCTCCAAACAACGTTTTTGGATTAATAACCAAAAATGTTTTTTTTTTTTATTTTGACAAATGACAAATAAAGATTCCAAATTTCTCTTCATTCATTTTCACTCTCATGTATTTTTCTACATTTATAGGAACTTTGACCTGAAACATTGGAACCATTCTAATTGTATAACAAGATTTTATTTTGTCATAAGGTGACTCACAAAGACATAGAAGGCATAATGCTTTTTTAGATGTGGATATTTACCAAAGATTAAGTAGTTTTGCACATTTTTTTTTAAACTTTGTTTATTTATTTTCTTTATTTGCCTTGGTGTTTGCCTGGAACTGGAACTACAGACAGTTGTTAGCTGCCATGTGGGTGCTGGGAATTGAACCCGGGTCCTCTGGAAGAGCAGACGGTGCTCTTAACCGCTGAGCCATCTCTCCAGCCCCAGTTTTGCACATTTTTATGAGACATATATATTTTTTTAGAAAATCATTGAAGATGAATAAACTAAGACATTTGTACTTAATTATATTTATATTTTTTTTTATTTAGGAGTGGTTATTTTTTCTATATTCTTGTACTTTATTTTCCTTGCATTTTTGTTAAATGTTTTTCTAACTAGACAACCAACAATGAGTAATTTAGTGACAATAAAATAAATTTTTAGCTTGAAAAGTAGAAATCTTAACAATATAATCAAGAATAACATTTGTTTAGAGAGAACAAGGTAGTAATTTCTTCTTTCTTGTTTTTTTTTTTAGAATTGAGAAAACAGTTTTATGGGTACATTATGTATAAACAGATTAGTTGCAGCAAAAAATTATCCATTAGCCTATAGTAAGGACCAAAGGAACATTCATTTATCACATAAGACATGTATTCTGTGCATTATACTTAGATAACAAACATATGCTGGTCACATACTGATCAACAATAAAATAAAAACAATTTCTTTTTTGCAAACCTTTTGTAGCAACAAGTTTAGGCTAGGCTCCATTCCATGCTATGTTATATAGTTCTCAGGTTATGAAATGATAGTTCTGTTGCATTGTGATTTAATTTCTAGTTTTATATATCAAATGTAAACCATGGGATATTTCTCAAATATAAAATTTCATTGCAGATTTTTTTTTTTTAATATCCTCTTGAGCGAGGTATCACAAACTCAGAAAGATAAGCAGGGGATGTACTCACTCATTAGTGGTCTCTAGACAAACTAACAAGAAAAAAGTCAAGCATGCCCAAGCTGCAAACCACAACCACTAAACAGCTTAGGATCAGAAACACCCTGGACTGACCCTTCGTATCCCACTCCACCTATAGGAACACCTAACTCACTCTTGAGGGAGGGGGGACAAAACTGGATTTGCCAGGAGTGGAGACTGATCTAAGCATTTTTGGGTCAGTGGGACCATTGGACTGTCTGCTCCCTGCCCAGGGAGGGGATGTGGAGTTGTGGAGAAGAAAAAAATGACCTGAGGAGGCGGGAGGGGGAAGGGACCTTGAATGGGATATACAGGGATAGAAAAAAAAAATCCAGAGGGAAAGTTGAACACAAAGTAATTTTATGTGTAGCAAATTATTTGCATTATCACCCTTGATAAGTCATGCTTATGATTTTTATTTTCTTTATAGTTATTGTTAACTGATCAGCATTTTAAATTCAATTTACTGTTTTTCTTGATAAGTACAAAATAAAAAAATTATAATTCTAAATGCCTCTCAAGACATCTTAAATTTATACCATATTTTTATATAAATTTTGTAATCATAATAAAATGTTTTTTTAAATGTTACATAAAAAGAACCCTCCCAGAGATAAATGACTGATAAAAATGTTGCTTAGTATTTTGACTTAATTTTTTGTAATGTATTAGAGATGGAACACAAGTAATTCTGCCTATCATAATATCGTAATAATGAATACAGTGTTCATTTTTTTACAATATAATTTATATTGAAAAATATTTGAGACTTCAAATGTTACATGTATGATACAATTTAATGTATATATTTGTTGAAAAAGAAAAATGCTCTTATGTAAGTGTAAAAATTTTATGTCAATAGAATTGAAAGACAGGCTTTGGAAGTCTCTCCAATTGTCATCCTATTTAGGGTGTCTCTAGAAGATATTATATCATTTTCATCAACAGGACAAAAGATATTGCCTCTGACCTCAGGAGATCCCTGGATATTCATATTTATTATTAGTTATTTGATCTCCAGTGGATGGTTACAGCGAATTTATAAATAAATATAAACAAATAAATATAATCAGAATTTAGCAGATTTGATCATTATCAGTTTTTTCACCTTCATTAACAGTTTTCTCCTCATTCTGAAAACTAGAGTAAATACAGAAAAATATTTAAGCAGTCATGTAGCTTCTATAACTGTGTCTTCAAAGAAAAATTGAATGAAAATTAGAAAAAAAAAATCCCTTTAGAATTTTTTAATCTTTAAACGTGAGTTTATTTACCTGGCAAAGTTTGTTAGATAATTGAAACTACTGTGATTATAAATTGTTTTTCGCTGTTGCTCAGTAAGGTAACCCTTTTGTTAACACTGTGTCTATTTTGCTATTTATCCCTCAGAGCCAGATAGAAATGATATATAATTCCTGATCCAATCTTACCATATATGTCAAACTCAGATATAAAATGGATTGACTTAGAAGCAAAAATAAGCTTCAAAAAAATGCTGGCTAGACTGTACTGGAAACAAAGCAGAAATGACACCTGGACATCTGTACAGGTGGTTAGGACTACTGTGTCATATTCTATAGAGAAGCCCCTATTGGGAAGTTTACCAGAAGAGCTGCATAAGTAAGAATGCACTGTTGGGGGATGTTCAATTGATGCCCCAATCCTTTAAGCATGATGTTATCTTTAAGATGATAGTGAAAGAGAGCCCTTCTTCTTTGATCAATACCAACAGAAATTAATATGCTCACAGTCACTTTGTATGATCTATGCCTTCAAGCTTTGTAACATGTGTGAACTTTCTAGTATTTAGTCAAATCTTTGATATATACATCTTACCTAAGACATTCTATTATTGAATAATCTTTGTTACATTAAAATTTTTAAAATATGTGATAATGTAGAATGTCTGATACTGTACTTATTTATGTTTCTGTACTGATATTAATTTATAACCACTATATAACAATTACTACTGTACCTTGTAAGTTTACACAGTCTGTCAACTTATATCACATATGTTCTTGTAACTCAACTATAGTACTCCAATTATCATTACATATTTTACTTATGTGAATATATTTGTAGCTATGTATTGGTTCCAAAAACCAAGTAATGCCGAGAACTGGGAAAAAAATTTATTTAAAAAGTTATGTTGAAACTCATGCTTCATTATGCTTAATATGCTTTAATGCATGCATTTGTATATATTTATAAATATACAGATTAAATTGAGTAATAATAAATGCAATACATTTCTGCATTCAAAAATCTCAACAATTATACTTTTCAAATCCTGATTAAACTGTAGTAGATGGAAAGTGTAATAATTTTAAACTACTCTGGTAAATATAATCAGACTTATTATATACAAAAGTAATCAAATACATATTCTAAAAATCTATCGTAAAATAAATATTTATATGATTTATGGTTTTGTTTTTACTTGAAAATTGACAATTTAGTTAAAAAATTAAATAAATATTTTAAACTTTCATTTAATTATTATTGGTCTTTTATCTGTCTGCAACTTAAAATTTATTTATGGACAGAATATGTAAATATGTTCAAGAAATTTAGCTTCCTCATGGTTCCCTGTATTCAGTACATGTCTCTCCTTTATTTTAACTCCAAGGACCATAAATTATATCTGTAGTGTTTTATATAAGTCAAAGTTATTCTGTATTATACTTAGCAAATTATCGTTGTATTATTACCAGAAGATATGGTATGTCATTTTTCTTGTTGGGTAACATGTCCCATAATAAATTTATAATTATATTTGACTTTTTGGTGGGTATTTCATTTTTTCCAACTTGTAGTGTTGCAAATATAGCTACTATAAACATTTTTATATTGGTTTGTAAATATAAAAATCCATAAATCCATCATGAAACATGGAGTCTGACTCTTAAGGTAAGAGTAGAGTTGATTTTAGAAGATAATGGCTCAGATGCTTTCCAAAATGCTTTGTTAATTTTTCTTCTGAATTAATACACAGAATTCTCTTTTACAAAATTGTTCATTACACTTACTCATTATACTCATTCTGACAGATTGGATTAGAAGAAAATAAGGAGACTTGCTTACTAACAAAGATGACTTGTTATGCTTGTATTTTACATTTTCTGCTTTGTAGAGATAATACATTGAATAAAATGAAATTTTTAATTTTGAAGTCTATATATAATTTGATTAAAACCTAATGCTTATCTTATTTTGTTGCAGAATTATAAAGTCCTTGTTTCAAAATTAAAGGTATATTCTTATATATTTTTATGCTGAGATATTGTTCTAACACCTTTTATTTTTAACTTTTACACAAAATAGATTACATTCTCATACAGTATGTCTTCATTATAATTTCTCTTTCCTCTGCTCTCCACCACCCTTCCCATCAAGATTCATCACCTTTCTCTCCCTTATTAAAAAAAAACAGGATTATAAGAGATAACAATGCATAAAAATAATAAAAGACAATAAGGTAAAACAAAAACCATCACCTCGAAGTAGGGCATGGGAGCATGACTGTTTAGTTAATATACAGATGTCTGCGATGACAATTCACAATGCACTTAAGTGAGAAAATAAGTTCATTACTTTTTAATCCCCCCTCGCAGTCTCTTCTACTTTACAGTCATTTGATTTTGATTTCTGGAGCTCTAGTGATGGTAAATTGCAAAGGAGTCTAAGAAAGAATCCAGAGAGTGATCCTGGCTATCTAACTGACTGAAAAACAAGCTGATTGTTTTAACTGTGGAGTAATTAGCACACCCCTCTTTGTATCTTCCTCTCACTGTCTTTTCTCACATTCCTCACTAGTGTACCTAGACCTCTCTCCTTTATATCCCATGAATTCTCTGTCCCAGCAACATCCTAAAAGCAAACTAGTATGTTGTAAAGTGGAACTAAATGTCTCCTGCTGTTCTCTGCAAGAATCTCTATCAAAAAAGATGGGATAGTCACTTGTAAAAGAAGAAAATACTTCTTTTAATTTTTAGGAAGAGTATAAAATTGGGTCAGAATGGTTTCCCCAGATTCTCCCAGAAGCAATTATTTTGTGTGTGAATTAAAGATTATTCTTATAATGTAGGACACTTATAATCAGAAACAGACTTCAATAGTTAGGTAGCCATAGAAACAATGATCTGTGGACTTATAATATTATAATTGAAGAAGAAATACAATATGACAATAATATGAATGCAAATAAAATCAATTAAAGTCCTAAAGCAACAAGGTAACACTGAAAATACAGACATATTACATATATATATTGTATATATATATATGTAATATATATATACACACTCACACATATATCCTTTCTTCATCACTGAAGCTCTAGACTTTTGACAATAAATAAAGACATCTATGTCAAGATATATAACAGCATAACTGTCTGAAATATCACCAAAGATTTATTTTTAATGACTATTTAAAGATACATTAATAATTGATTTTCTTAACATATTAACTACATTGAGTACAATCTTACTACATTCCAGCAAAGTACAAATACTTCTACATATCTTTCATTTTATATTATTCTTGCCCTTCAGAAATGAAATGACTGAATTAAAAAGACTGCTGTGAACTACTCACAGGCATGGACATTCACACAGTGGACACTCGTATGTACTATGCCTCTGGCCACTCCAGCTACATGAAGCCCCTTAGTAAACTCTGGGCTCTGAGTTCCATCTGCATGCCAAACTCCTTCCTGGAGTGAGGGTACAATGAGCTGTGTCTGGACCATGCCAGTTTCCTGTGTACCATGCTTATGCTCAAGAAGCTTTCTAGACAGGTACCACTTACCAAATATAATCAAGAACAGACAATTTACCTAAATAGACCTATAACCCCAAGAAAATTGAAGCTCTTAATAATAGTCTCCAAAACTAACAAACAAAAAGAGCACAGGGCCAGATGATTTTAGTGTAGAATTCTACCAGACAAAGAAGAACTAATACTGACACTCCTCAAACTGTTCCATACAATACAAACTGAAGGAACATTTCCAAACTCTTTTTATGAGGCCACAAATATCCTGATACACAAACCATTCAAAGATGCAACAAAGAAAGAGAATTACAGACCAATTTCCCTCATGAAAATTGATGCAAAAATCACAGAGATACAAAGATGGTTCTACATGTGAAAAATTCTCAGTGTCATCCTTCATATAAACAATCAATAAGAAAAAAATATGATCATCTACTTAGAAGGTAAAAATGCTTTTGACAAAATCTAACGCTCCTTCATGATAAAAGTCCTGGAAAGATCAGGGTTACAGGAAAAATACCTAAACACAATAAAGGCAATATACAGGAAGCTGACAGCCAACATCAAACTAAATAGAAACTCAAAGCAATGCAACCAAAATTAGGAACAAAACAAGGCTGTCTTTTCTTCTTTTATTTATTAAATACAGTTATGAATGTTTCGGCTAAAGCAATTATAGAACAAAATGAGATTAAGAAGGTTACAAATTGGAAAGGAAGAAGCCAAACCATTTCTGTTTGCTGATGTTATGATAGTATACTATCATATACTATAAATTCTACCAGGGAACTCCTACATCTGATAAACACCTTCATCAATGTAGTAAAAAAAAACAAGGTTAACTCACATTAAAATGATTTGTGAATCAATAAAATTGAATTAGAGACCCCAACCTTAATCCACATACCTATGAATACCTGATTTTTGACAAAAAGGCCAAAAATATACCATAGAGAAAAGATAGTATCTTCAACAAATGGTACTGCCATAACTGCATTGTAGTATGTAGAAGAATGCAAATCCATATCTATCACCCTGCACAATACTCTAGTTCAGATAGATTAAAGACATCAACATAAACCCAGTTACAATGAACTTGATAAAAAAAAAAGAAAGTTGAAAATACCCTTGAATGCATTGGCACAAACAACTACTTTTTAAATATAATACAAGTAACACAAGTAGCATAGATACTAAGAAAAATGATTTATAAATGGGATTTCCTGAAAATGAGAAGCCTTTATAAGGCAAAGGACAAGGTCAATAAGACCAAAACAAACAAACAAACAAAAAATAGCCTACAGATTGAGAAATAATCTTCAACAACCCTACATCTGACAGATGACTGATCTCAAAAACATATAGAGAAGTCACAGAACTAGAGAACTATAGGTCAAAAATCCAAATAATCCAATTAGAAAATAGGGTTCAGAGTTAAAAAGGTAGTTCCCAAAAGAAGAATTTTAAATGGTTGAAAGACACTTAAAAGGGAGCTGAACATCCTTAGCCATCAGAGAAATGAAAATTAGAACAACTCTGAGATACCATCTTACACTTATCAGAATGGCTAAATCAAAAACACAGATGACAGCCTATGCTGGAGAGGATGTGGAGCAAGAGGAATACTCCCCCATTGCTGCTGGGAGTGTAAGCATGTGCATCTATTTTGAAAAGCAGTATGGTGGTTCTGCATAAAACTGGGAATCAATCTCCCCAGTCATCCAGAAATACCACTAATGGGTGTATACCCAAAGAACACACATTCTTATTCCAAGGGCACCATCAGCTCAACTATGTTCAATATTTATAATAGCCAGAACCTAGAAACGACCTAGATGCTACTCAGTTAAAGAGTGAATTAAAAAGAGGTGGAACATTTACAAAGTGTAGTACTACTTAGCAGAAAAAAAGAAAAACAGCTAATATTTATTTACAGTTATTAAGCATTAATAAGGGCCAGTCACTACAGCTTGTGTTATATGGGGTCAAATGGTCCTACTGAATTTGTGCATCCAATCTTCTAAAAATCTTTTATTGCAGTGATGCTTGATGGTAAAGTGGAACTTGTAATAATAAGATTTTGGTTTGTTTGGTTTGTGATTTAAATTTGTAGATGTTGGGCTGGAGAAATGGCTCAAAGGATAATAGCACTGACTGTTCTTCCAGAGGTCCAGAGTTCAATTCCCAGAAACCACATGGTGGCTTACAGCCATCTATAATGACATCTAGTACCCTCTTCTGTATACTGTATACATAATAAATAAAAAATATTTTAAAAAATTTTGTAGGCAAATGGATGAATTTGGAGATTATAATTCTGAGTGAGGTAACACCAGCCCAGAAAGATATACAAGGTATATACTCACTCATAAGTGGATTTTAGATATAAATCAAAGTATAACTAGTTTGCAAACCACAACCCCCAAACAGCCAGGTAACAGGAGGAACTTAAGAGACATCCAGGGATCCTCTTGGGGAGCGAAAACAGAGAGGGTCTCCTGAATAAACTGGGATTATATTGGGGAGTAACCAAGGGGACGTGGGAAGAAATCAAGAGAGAAGGAGATATTTGAGCGAGAGGAACAACAGAGAGGAAGAATAAAGAAATGGATGTCATGATAGAAGGAACTACTGTGCGGTTAGAAAGAAACCTGCTGCTAAGAATACCTCTGAGAACCCACAAGATTTCCCTGGCAAGGCCTCCAAGCAACAGTAGAGAGGGTGCCTAAATAGGATTTCCCTTATTATCAAATGAACAACCACCCTAATTGTCATTATTGAACCCTCATGCAGCACTGGAAAGAAGCAGAAGCAGACATCCATAGCTAAGCACCAGGAAGTACTCCCAGGGCAGCTGGAAAGATGAGGAGAGGAGTAGATGAGAAGATAGTAAGGAATCAGTGTCATGATGAGGAGAACCACAGAGATGGATGATCCCAAAAATTGAGACCTCACTCTCACTCTAAAATGAACACTGAGAAACCTTATGGAAAGAAAACAAACTCTCCAAAGGCGGACAACTGTCAAAAGATGTGGGCAGTTTGTGGGACCTCTTGTAGTAGGACCAGAGTATGTTCTTGGTGCATGTTCTGATTCCTTGTAGCACATTCCCTAGAAATGAACTCCTAACTAAGCCTTGATACTGGGATGAGGGACAAGCTTACCTCAACTGGATATGCCAGGCTGAACTGATCCACCTTGGGACTTGTTGCCTACCTTGGGGTAATGGATAATTTATATATATATATATATATATATATATATATCATTCTTTTTATTATAAATGTGGCCATTATATCTATATTTTAATTTTTGTAAATGTTAAATGTTCTAGGTCCTATAAATGTATTAATAAACCCATGTCAAAATATCGCTTTTATATACATATCATTTACCTAATTTTAGTTTTCAAAGTTCCTCTGACCATATTCCATTTATTTACCTTAATTCTAGTTCTTAGCCTAGTTGTTTGGATTTTTACTAGATAAGTTCAACCTTCATTAAAGTTCTTCATTCATGGAACTTCCACTTATGATTTCCTGGGGCTCATTCACAAATTGATCATTTTTTACTTCTTTTTATTATGAATAAAGTCATATTTTTTATTCATGTATCCACTTGTTCCAACTCTCTTCCCCCTCCCACCACTGCCAGTCACTTTCTCTTCTCCACATCACTTTATCTCCTCTCCAACAAGGGCAGGAGGTCCCAAGGTCCCAATGTGGCTTAGTTCAGCATCCACTCCAGGCAGATCTGCTTTCCTCACCCCAACATCAAGACAGATTCTGGTGTTCCCCTGGAGGAAGTGAGATCCAAGGTGCCAGTCCAAGTTGTTTCAGATCCCAAGCTATTCAAATGATTGTGGTTTGCAGCTTGGACATGCTTTGTTTTTTGTTTAGAGTCGACTAATAAGTGAGTATGCCCCCTGCTTATGTTTAGGGTTTGTGATACCTCACTCAGGAGGATATTCTCCAAAGTGAGCATTTTTGGTATATAACTTTTTGATAATAATTGTGTTAATGATGTGTGGATCTCCTTGCATCTCAGTATCATAGGGTGCTGGCTCAAGAAAAGTGAGGGAACCAAGCAAGGTACAGGGTTTGGACAGTGATATCTTTCCTGGATATAACTTCAGGGGGACAACTCAACCTTATTCCATAGTGTATGAGATATATAGGTTTGAGCACTGTACACGGAAAATCACCTAATTTGCATTAAACAGCAAGTTCTAGAATAAGCCTTTGTATGTAGCAGTAGGTCTATGGCAAAGCTGATAGTATAAGTCTCAGTTGCCATATGTGCAGAAGTCTGAAAGCTTCTAGCAGAAAACTAGGACAAAGATCTCTCTAGAAATTAGCCAGGCATCCAGGTTTAGAGACTGTTTTCAGAGAAGATCAGTCCTCCAGGCCCAGAGAAATTCTCCAGATTAGGCAGGAAGAGAGAGGAGTCTCCCTGGTGAAGGAGTCTCTCATGTTCCTGAGCTTGGAGAGACCAGCCAAGCCATGACAAATTGCCACCTCTGAACTGCAAGGCTTCCTGATATCTACAGGCACCTTTACGTCTCAGTTTAATTTTTTCACATTTTCACAGATATTTGTACTTCTATGATCTTACTGTAAGCTTCTTTATTTCATGTGGGCAATGGTCCTTGAATTAATGTCATTATACTCTAAAACTGACAAAAATATTCACTTTTAATTGATTTCAACTTTTTCCTCTCCTTTTAAATGATAAATTTAAGGAAAACGATGTCCCAATCTATGTAAGATTCTGGGTACATGTATATTAATATGTTTCTACATATTTGTGAAATTTCATACATATCTATTCATATGTATATGATAACCCACAATGATTTCATCTTGTATGTATAGTCCTTGATATAAATCTTAGGTATGAAGCAACAAGAAGGTTGCCTTTGGATTACCTAAATATTCCTTTCTCCTCAGGCCTTTTTAGTAGTACCTTAAATATTTCTTTGTGAAATCCACTTTAGATTTTTTGTTTTCCTTTAAATTGATAGAAAGTGCTGCTCATTCCACTGATGCTTTTGCTTATCTATAAGAATATTGATTTTTGTCCCTTTACTTTCTTTTCTGTTCACATCTTCAAACTACCACTTTGAGTCTCTCGACTCATTTTTACCATTTTCCATCTTTAAAGCTGTGATATCTTCCCTTTCATGTGTATAATTCAAGCGTAAATGGCAATAGCAAGCAAAAGTATATCTGAAGTATTCTGCATAAAGTGACCAAGGCCCCACTATAATCTCTAAATTCTATAAAACTTCCTATGCTCTGATTATTTCTGAATTACTATGATCTACTCCAGAATTGAAAGTGCAGTAAAATATCTGAGTAAACATGGCTTTTGGAAAAAGATTATCCACTTTTCTATAAGATAACATAATAAATCCTTTGAATAAGATATCACCAATGAACAGACAACATTTTCACATATTTACAATTGTTGGTGATTTCTGTGATGTTTGTAATATCTGAATAGAATACTGTATGCCCTTCAATCACAACATTATGTTATTTCTTACAATACATTAAATGAACAAGGCAAAAAGTACTTGTTGATGTAATTCAATGACAACACAGATCATAGGTAAATGTATATGAAGATGTACAATAGGCATGAATTGCTGCAAAATTCTCAAATCAATAAACAGAAGCTTTGTGCTGCATTGAAAGAAAGTGCTAGGCACAGCATCTATGCAAATTTCTCTTATGTCTGGAGAAATCTGGTCTAACTGCACTGTGTAACTTAGCACCATAAGTTCTCTAAGTTGCTCAGAGCTTAGTGTTTTCTCACCATTATCTAAGAACTGGATATCAGCTATGTGAAGAAAAAATCTAAAATGAGATAAGTCTACAGTATTACAGTAACACCATAGCTTTAACAAGCCATATGATTAATACCATATTCCTTATTTTATTTCAGCCTCTGTTTAAATGTAAGTCAGATAGCAGCCTTTAGTTCATGCATTCAGGTTATATATATGTTCTATTTTTTATTTCTGTAAAGGAAAATCAATTGTGTTACATAAATCAAATACTTAACAGATAAACTTTTTATTTCATTTCTATTATTATTATTTTATATCTATACCTGATATATTTTAATGACTTGAATACAATTTATTCATTTTAATATTTTGCATTTCTAATGTATGTGTAAAACACACTGTGATTATATATAGCTGTTTCCTTCAATATCTCCCATTGTCTCTCATTTCCCTTTCACTTATCTTCAATCCTTTACTCATTCTCTTATTTTTCTTCTATTTCTATGTGTGTATATGTATTGCACAATATACTTTAGACATTATGTGGGACATAAGTTTCTCATTGGGATGGGGTATTTTGTACATTTTCTATTTGGATTTGAGTATTCATTAGTCATCTATTATGAACGCATTGACCAAAGAGCTTTGAAGTAATAATACACACACATGCACATACACAAAGAAAAAGATCACAGATTAAATTTGAAGGCAGCATTAATCCATAAGTATAATGATGCACATATAGAAGACAGTTAAATTACATAAACATCTATCATAATATTAGTAGTTATCTTTCCCAAAGGCCCATAAAGTATCTGCCATGAGCTTTTTACTAGGTCATAGTGTGAGGCAAGCATTTGGTGCAGTAGAATGGACCTCAGATCCAGTGAGAGAGGTTGATTGATAGTTTTGCTGGGTATAGTAGTCTAGGTTAGCAGCCATGCTCTTTTATTGTCTGTATAACTTCTGACCAAGATCTTTTTGCTTTCATCGTTTCCATTGAATAGTCAGAAGTTATTCTGATGGGTCTGTCTTTATAGGTAAATTGGCCCTTTCCTTTTGCAGCTCTTAAATTTTTTTCTTTTTTCTGTATATTTCATGGCTTCATTCTTATGTGTCAATCAGACTTTTTTGGGGGTCATACCTATTTGGTGATTTGAAAGGTTCTTGTATCTTTATAGGCATTTTCTTCTTTAAGTTAGGAAAGTTTTCTTCTATGATTTTATTGAATACATTATCTGTGCCTTTGAGCTGATATTCTCCTTCTTCTATTCCTATTATACTCTGGTTAGGTCTTTTCATGGTGTCCCAGATTTCCTGAGTAATTTGTGGTATGTCTTTTTTTAGTTTTAGTATTTTCTTTGACTAATATATCTAGATCCTCACAGCCAAACACTAGCTCCTATCCTCTAGGGTGAATCTGAGATCCGACCCTAGGGATTGGCCCCAATTCTGCAAAGGGACTCTCCAGATGGGTGTTCAGGTTGGGAATCTGTTCCCCTCTGGACAGTGGTCTGAATTTCAAAGTCCTCAGTTCTTCTCTCTCCATGATTTCTTAGAAGAAGAAAAATTTTTATCTTGTTAAAGAATGGATTAACAAACTGTGGTACATCTACACAATGGAATACTACTCAGCAGTAAGAAAAAACGATATCCTAAAATTTGCAGGCAAATGGATGGATTTGGAGAATATCCTCCTGAGCAAGGTATCACAATCTCAGAAAGATAAGCAGGGGATGTACTCACTCATTAGTGGTCTCTAAACAAACAAACATGATAAAAAGCCAAACATGCCCAAGCGGCAAACCACAACCACTGAACAGCTTGGGATCAGAAACACCCTGGACTGACCCTTCGAACCCCACTCCAACTATAGGAATACCAGACTCATTCTTGAGGGAGGGGGGACAAAACTGGATTTGGCCAGGAGTGGAGACTGATCCAAGCATTATTGGGTCAGTGGTACCATAGGACTGTCTGCTCCCTGCCCAGGGAAGGGATGGGGAGTTGCAGAAAAGAAAAATGTCAAAATGTGGTGGGAGGGGGAAGGGACCTTGAATAAGGATATATAGGGATGGGAAAAAAAATTTTCAGAGGGAAAGATGAACACATAGTAAATATATGTGTAGCAATCTTATTTGCATTACCACCCTTGATAATCCATGCTTATGATTCTTATCCTCTTCATAGTTATTGTTAACTTTTCCTCATTTTAAATTCATGTTACTGTTTTTTTTTTTGTTAAATACAAAATAAAGAAGGAAAAAAAAGATAAAGATAAAGATAACATTTTATTCATTTATGTTCCAAGATTGCTGAGTATACTTCAGTGAATCAGCAATTTTGGAGTTGAAAGCTCTAGAATCTGTAGAATTTTAAGTCCATTAGGCCCCTGTCCATCATCATTTAAACTCCACATGTCTGTTGTTATATGCACATGGCCATATTAATGAACACACTTCACAGTCATATAATATTATTAATAATTAGTTAATATCTAAACAAATAAATATTTTTTTGACTAACTTTAACAGATTTTTTTGTGGAGCATTATATAAATGTATAGCATAGAATTAGAAGTAATATTTTTAATTTATATTTAGGAAGGTTTCCTTCTTTGCATGTTTACTTTCTCTAGCCAAGTGCTAAGTTGGTTATATTTCCTGGCAGCCACATTATTCACAAGGAGGGAGCATGCAAAATTGCAGAATTGCTGGCCAAAATTATTTTTTTTCTGTGAAGAAATGTCAGAAAATAGAGGTCAGATACTTATCAAACTGAAAATAGTGTTTTCCAGCCATTGCCCTACAATCTGTGTATAAGCTATTCCAGTAGCACATTAATGTCTTCCTGCCATAGGTCTGATTGTTGAATAGCTTTGACTGTAGGAAGAGTTTAAATGGAAAAAGGTAATTTATCATTCAACATTTTGCTGGAAATTTTAAGCTATCAATAGATTTGAAATTTTTAAAATCATTATGTGATCAGCTTTTTCACATACAGTTATTTTCCATTGTGTATGTAATGTTGAGCGCATAGATTTGTAATGTTCCTATTTCTGCTATTTTCCCAGAATAAAAGCCACTAATTTTAATCTTTCCATCTGCTCCCATTACAAAAGCACCTTAGCATTTATTCTATTGATGTAATAAACACAATAATCAAAAGCAACAGGAGACACATGTTTTATTTCAGCTTACAGGTTATAGTCCATTATGAAGAGAAGTTGAGGCAGAAACTCAGATTAGGAACCAAAAAGCAGAGCATGATGTCAAGGTCATGGATGAATGTTGTTTATTGTCTTGCTCTCCATGGCTTGCTCACTTTTCTTTTTATATATAACCCAATGTCCCTCCTACATTGCATTGGGTTCTTTCAAATCAATGATTAATTAAGAAAATACCCATAGAATTATATCAAAATAAAGATACAAACTTTATTTTGTCAGTTAAGTTCCTTTCTGAATGACAATAACTTACGCTAAACTGATAAAAAAAATAAGTGAACAATTGCAATTATCTTCAATTC
Organism: Sigmodon hispidus; assembly: GCA_004025045.1. Taxonomy (NCBI): domain Eukaryota; kingdom Metazoa; phylum Chordata; class Mammalia; order Rodentia; family Cricetidae; genus Sigmodon; species Sigmodon hispidus. The sequence continues at coordinate 36,068 of PVIH01006980.1, forward strand.
AATATCTAAAATATATTTTTTTTGTATTAACTTCTGATTCCAGATTATAAACACTTTTCAAGAGTATTTTAGCATTGGATATTAAATATGCCTCATCACTTATAAAAAGTGAACTGACAGGAATAAAAAGAATAAGAAACTCCTTCTTCAGTCACCCAAAATTCAGGTGCTACCTAGACCTACTGTATCTTTTCTCATATTAAAAAAAAACAAAACACCTTTTTGATGTAGAAAACCAAACAGTATTTTTATGTTCTAACAAATTGGAGGGAATATCTCTGATTTCAGATCCATTTGCAAGAGTAAACAACAAAAAATAAACAAACTCTCTGATTTCAGATCTATTTGTAAAAGAAAACAACAAAAAATAAACAAACAAATATGAAATATGTTTTCTAAATGTAAGATTGACCAGGCTAAGTCAGAAGTTGAAGTGTGCAAATATATACTAACAAAATTTACTAAATATATTGCAGTATATTTTGCTTGAAATCTATTTTACTAAATTTTTATATTGGTTCTGATAAATATTTGTATTGTTTAAAGTAATAACTAATTTTACTTCAGTGTTAATTATGAACATTAATGCTCAAACAATATCCTACAATTCATACATTTATTTTAATTTAAAAATATATATTGCTGAATTAATGTATGTTAATGATATAAGCATAATAGTTCTGAATTCATAAATATATATTTTATGGAGTGACTTCAAAAATGTTGAAGAATTTACAGATTTTAAATAGACATTAAAGTAGGGGAGGCAGAGAGCTAATATGAAAGAAAAAGGTTACTGATGATTAAATGAAAAAGGAACAGGTCAATTTTTACATGCTGGTGGCATTTGCAAGTGAATTTTATGTTTATAGGGTTCAACTATAGGATGATTGAGAAGTGCCCAGGAAGAACCAGACCTTTGCAGTAAGACTCAGAATGGATACTAATGAAGGAATCAGTAAAATGAGAAAGAGGAATTCGAATTGGAAATATCAGTCTATGTTGAAGAAAATGAGATGAATGCCTGAGAAAGTCCAGAGTTCATTGCTTATAGTTACCTTCATACTTATGGAGAATGGTGAAATGACAGCCAGTGTGCCAATGAGGTATGCATCACTCACATGTATTTGCTCCTTGCCTTTCTGCTGATGGAGTCAACAACTGAGTCTTTTGTCCTTTGTCACTCAAATTGATTTTGCTAGTTCTCAGACCTGCTTTTTCTAATGCATTTTTATTGGTTTGCTAAAAAAATTACTTTTAATTTTTGTATGTCTGTGAACTTGTTTGTTTATGTATATATGGTGTGCTTGGCATTGTACATCCATATAAAAGTCACAGAAGCTGTGATGCCCGTTTTTTAGATATTGAAATAAACACTCTGTTTCAAGTTTTCTACAGAGAGGGGAGTAGTTTCCCCTCAAAGGTTTTAGCATGCTTATGTGTTTCCACACTCCCAATATACTTGGCATGTTCATTATGTGTTAGCCTTTCTTTTTAGGATGTTTTGCAGTGGGGAGTGGTTGCTTCTAACTAAGAACATGGTGCAGAGTCATTATGCCTCTGCATTTACGCTAAAAATGCAGCCAAAATCTGCTTCCTAAAGTACAGTCACTAGGAGAGGGTGGAAAGCCAAGTTTTACACAACTGAGTGTAAGTTAGAGTGAAATCAGCTTGATCTCTGCAAGACTAAATCTGATTAATACAGTGTTCCATCCCCAGTGACCTTGTAACTTCAATGTCTAATGAAACCCTTATATACTGTTTTATTTAGAAATGAATATACAATGATGATCTTTTAAATGACTTTAAACCTAGTAATAATTAGTTTAATTAGTTTACATTGAATAAATACATTTCCTGCAACTCTTATATAACTTCATTTCAAAAAGAGAGGTAATTTTCAGAAAAACATGTTGATGAATACTAGTTTGTTTCTGTCATTCATCTAATAGTATATTAGTAAAATATGTAACTTTAGAACAAATAAAGGAGGATCAAACCAAATACAATTTGATTGAAATATATTTTGAGACAGAAACTTACAATATATGTGAATATGATACTTATTACCCTTCACTGGTTTCAGTTACTGATCATGGAAGGAAAAGTAAGGTTTCTTTTGGTGGCAATAGTCTTTAATGTGTTGAAAATCCATCTACAGTGCTACCTCAGACTTTTCAGGATCATTTCAAGCCTGTTCATCCTACTTCAAGAGCAAACTTGGTGCCATTTGTTTCACCTGTTTACTTGCCTCCTTTCACCTGAATCTTAAGCCAGTAAAACAAATTATTTAGTTTTATCAAGATTGCTATTGCTAAGATAAACATGCATGAGTTGTCCACTAAGATGTGTTGAACAATCCCCATTACTCAATCACTCTTCTCTGAGAGTTAGAGTTACTTCATATTGTCTGACTTTCCATCTTGCTCTTTTTTGTCCTATAATATGTGCAGCCAACGTTCATACATTAAACACCTTCCCCTCTCCTAAATCATTTGACCATGTGATTTTTCTTTTCTTGTAAAATCCCTGTGACCTTTTTTTCTACCTGTAAAATATTTTGTACAATCTGGGGGAAGGATTATTGGAATCTGCTCTTTTTTTTTTCTTTTCTCAAAAATGATATCTCTTTCTTGGGTACTTATTGCCCCTTGAATTACTTTTTTCCTTTAATTTTATAGAATAGTCTTTTTTATCCAAGTATCCCCTTGTTCCAACTCACTTCCCCCTCTCAACCCCTTCTGGTCAGCCTTCAGACTCTTTCCTCCACATTCCCCCATCATTTCCTCAGAAAGGGTATGATGTCCCAAGGTGGATCCACTCTAGGAAAGTCTGACTTCCTCATCCATATGTCAAGATTGGGTTAGGTTTTTCTCTGGAGGGTATGGGCTCCAAGGTGCAAGTCCATGCACAGAAACAAACACAGTCTGATCCCTTCCTTTGAGGCTCCTAGACGGAGTGTTTTCTCTGATGATTTCTTGAGAATTCCTTACTACTCATCACACTGTATTTTCTGGTTGATATATTAGAGAAGAACACACCAAAATTACCAAGTTCATAAAAATAGGATTTTCCTGCTCTAGTAAATCACTTATCTATTAATGAAGTCTAAGGTTTGAAAGAAAGACTTGCCTAATACTTGCTGAATGAATCAATTATTCCTAGAAACTTTTCTTCAAGTAGATGCTACTCTATTTTGTATATTAATTGAGATTAACTCTACGTTTATACATATTTATTGTCTTTTTGCTTCACACATTGAATACTTCATCTGTATCTGTTGGCATTGAAGATTAAAGCTACCATTTGGAATTTAATAGTTGTTGGTAATTAATAACTAAATTATATAAAAATATTCTGCAGCATTATTAGTAAGTAAACTTATGAACTATAAGAAAGAAAAGGTCACAAAGCCCTGATTGATTAAGAAGTATAAAACGGAGAAAAGTGGCAACTATTACATTAGAAACTGAGAAAGAATAAGTTTGAACTAGGACCCTAGGTTCCTTGTCTTTTTTTTTTTTTTTTTTTTTTTTTTTGATCTTCTCACATTATTCTGGCAGTATGTGGGAAATAAAAGACCAGTCTACCTTTATGTTTCTTCATTATGGCCAGTCATAGTAGCTGAGCAATAAATGTGTCATTTTATGGAAGAAATCATCTTAACCTTGAAAGGTTGAACTAGTTGTGAGAGGTTCTATGTGCTTCCTTCAGAGAACTATTTGTAGATTTATGTTTTTAAGAAAATGTTTTATACAAAGCTTCTGACTCAGATCTTGTTTCAAAAATATCTACAAATATCATCTGTCATTTTTATGAGAAACAAAAATATTGATGACAGTTTTCAAAAACAAAACGAATACTCAACATCATTCAACATACTGGGCATTCTTTAACTGATCTGAGACACAAGTTGCTTTAGGCATTGTTATTTTCAGACAAAAGCAGATTCCAGTGTAGGCAACTGTGTCATTGTGTGTGTGTGCATGTGTTTGCAAAAGATTATTTTACTCATTGCTATTCTGCAACGTGTTGAAAATAATGACAGAAAAGTTGTATATGCACAATTATAAATTGCTACCAGTTGGAAAGGAAGGGTTAAACTCTTAAATGCAAAAATCTTGAATAACACTGAATTTGCTTTGAGCCTCTGCTCTCTCAAATCTAATCGCTAAGGGAGATAAAATAATGAAAAATACTTGACTAAACTGCTGGCAAAACTCTTATTGTTTGTACCACACTTGGAAAGGGCTCTTGGGACTAGCAGTGGGATCCTTGCTATTGATTGGCTGGTTAAATAGGGGACTATTAGCTTCAGACAGGCTAGATTGATTACACAGCAGCAGCAGGAGCTATGACTTAGAGCTGAGTGAGCAAGCAAGATAGCAAGGGGGGGGGGGGGGGGGAGAGAGAGAGAGAGAGAGAGAGAGAGAGAGAGAGAGAGAGAGAGAGAGAGAGAGAGAATCACTATGTGGCTGCTGCTGCTGGTTAATCCTGCTTCCCAGCTGCCTCAGTCAACAACTTACTGAGCTGCTTTTTCTTTTACAAAAGGATGTCAGCTCTGAGATCCAGCGAGAAATAACAGACTTCACCTTGGACAGCTCAATACACTTCTGCAGCATTAAAGCAGATGTGAAGAGAAAAGAAAAATCAAGCCCTAACCCAGAGAAAAGAGTTTCATGCTCCAGGTAAGGAAATTATTATCATCATTTTCATGTGTTTCCTTTCAGAAAATCACAGCAGGAAAGATACATAGTAGCTAATCTTGCTTTTAATACTGACTTTGCAGTAGAACACTAGAGTCAATGTTGTCATATGTTTAAATGAATACATTTGCATGATTATCCACAGGTATATTCGCTTTCTAATAAAATCATCAACATGATGTATTTATGTAGTACATTCTCTATATATAGACAATAATTAAGCCAAACTCATCCTAAAAAATAGTAAGGTCATTTTAGTACTGGTATTACATGTTCAAAAATATTGTTTTTCTGTTGTTAAATAACTTTGAAAATGAAAACATAACCAAAAGTACCATTATTGCATGAATGGCAAGTTTTAATTTGATGCAGTCATAGAAACTACCTTCTGGTTATTCATTGTGAAATCCGTCTTCTGAGTGCAGTTGTAACTTTTCAGAATAAGAAATCTGTGTCCCAAAATACAACATTAGACTGCACTTTTATTATGGCTGTGTATGTTGTGTTTGTTATTGAAAGTGTCCTGTTCTAAGGAATGAAATTTGAGTCCAGAGATGCTTAGGCATTCTAGAGTTCACTGCTGAGCTGCAGACCTATCAATTAATATTTAAAGTGTCAGAGTCGGTATGTGCCTGTGAATGCACCTGCTTCTTCCAATATGAAATTGTCTTCTGGTAGCAAGGTTTTAAAATTGATTTCTTAAGAAACTGATGAAATAAAACAGGTATAATGTCTGGAGCAATGCAGTACTGATGAAAATGATGACCCTAGGGTGTAGGTTAAAATATTAACTAAAGGGAGAAAATGGTAATGAGAAGAGTTTTATTTCTTCCTTGTGGGAAGTAAATGATTTATGATATTAATGTGTAAGGGTATTTACTTTCTGGATCAATAAAGAACTGATTTATTGTTGGAGTTTCTCTGTCCTTTTGAGTAAGGTTCTCTGGGTTGCTCTTTTATCAGAGAACATACTATGTGACAAATGACCAAAGCTTTTTAACATTTCATTCAATTTTTAAATAATTACAAGATTTTCAATATTTGAAGGAGTTAAATGTCTGAAGTTAAGAACATTGTATATTTTGAACTGTTATATTTGTGTTTTACTTCATTTTTAGAATTATTTAACATTAAAAATTATATGAAAATATATTTACTCATTATCCTATTGTTTTTCAACTATAATTTTAGAAGCTTGGATAGTTCTACTAGTCAGGAAAATACCATAAGAGATTAACAATAATGTGAATAGAAATTACATATAGTACAGTTTGGTTAAAGTTGTATATCTATATTGGGATGTTTTTATACAGTATTGATGTGTTTGTTTTTAATTGAGCAACTTAAACAAATTTATTTTAAATATTTATTTAAATATTTAAATATTTATTTTAAATATTGTAATATTCATTTACCAAATTATGAGATAAAGGTATCCTAGCACATACTTTTACTGATGCAACAGTAATATCTTTAACAGAAACTCAGCACTTGTTTGAAATCAAGTATATCCGTTGCTGCATCCAACATTCTGTGTTAATTGTGTTTTCTGAGAAACATGTCAAAATTGTCTGTAGTAGTATTTAATTTATGTGAATTATTGAATTTATCTTCTGAGACGATATAACTTAGCTTCAACTAAATCATTTATTTTTTAAACTATATTATGTATGTTCATTTAAACTTAATTTGCTTACAATATATTTATCTATTTTTTTAGTATAGTTTTATAGGTTATGTTGTATTATTCTATAAAAAGACTAATTCTCAGTTGACTCATATGTTTTTATTAGCTCCTTTAAATTTTAGTATGAATAGATGTAAATTTTCACAGTAATTTTGATAAAATTCATTCTTCTTTTAATAGCTTTTTGAAATAATTTCTTATCCCTGTACCTCTTACATGTAGACAAAGTCTTATAGGACTCTCAATTATACTTTTATTCTTGTTTTAGTATTAAGTATTAGAATACTTAATAGCTTATATAGTTAGCAGGAAATATTAAATGACTAGAGAAAGAGAATTCTTTTTAAATCAGCACTTCAGTTTCCAGCTACTTAATTAATATTCACCCTATATTCTGTGTTATCTTTCTCTGCAAACAAGATCAAAGAAGACTAGTATCCTGGGAGTAAGACACCTAATGGTCATTCAAGTCTGAAATCTACAGTTTACATAATCAGTTCCTCTTCTCTCTTTGAATTTATGAGAGAGGTCAATTGGCCCTTTCATTCACCTTCTCATTAACTCCCATAATACCAGTTGTCTTTCCTGATTACTTATTTTAACCATGCTGGGAAAAAAAAATTGGAAAAGCATGTTCACTTCTGTTTTGGTAACTCTATGAACCATTAGGGGGCTCTTTCTCCCTATGTTATATTTAGTGAAGTACAGCTAGGTGATAAAGCAGGATTGCAGCCTTTGCTCCAGTTTGTAAGGCATGAGTACAGCTTCTAGAATTTTTCTAGTGTTACACACAAAACAAACACCATTAAGAGCAGTAAGAATTTTGTTAAAGAAACACTGTAAGCATCTTATTAATGCATATAAATATACCTTTAATGGCTAAAATATTTAAAACATGGTGATTTTCAGAAATTTGAAGCCTATCTGCTAAAGAGACACCATTATAAAACACTCATTTTCACATAATTCTCAAATATCTGAGTCCAGGCAGAAGAACTCAGTGACTCTGCTCTTCAAGCAATATTCTCAAAAAGAGCAAACAGAATCTTGTCAAGGGAGAGAATAACTTATTTTATATAAGAACAAGTACAGGAAAACAGAAAATAAAATTATGAAATTAGTGTTAATCTATTCAAGAAGTTACCTTTTTGAATTATTAAAAAGATTTTTTTCAAAACTATCATCTCTTACAGCATTAGTGATCAGTTTTATAACAGCTAATTACAAGACAAACAGCTCCCTCTCCTATCACTTTCAAAAACAAAACTTCTTGAAGTAAACTGTAGAATTTCTTCCAGAAAGAACACATACATTTACCTTCCTTTGGGGAGCAGAGATTATTGTTTAGTGCAGAATGTGCTTAGACAACCATGAAATATATATGACACCCAAAACAAATAATTTATGGAAGACATGTGACGGGCTTATAACATTTAACTAGAGATGTATTTCTAAATGAATAAAATTAGAAGCACTTAATATAATATAATTTATCCTAAATCTATCTATAATTGTACTAAAACGAAGCAGTATAGATAATATAAATTATCAGTAGTGCTATGGGTATAAAGGATATTTTGATAACTTTTTCTCCAAGATATAGTGTGTGATATTAAAAAAGCATAGAGGGTAGCTGGGCATCCAGTGGATCTTTGTAAACTCAAGGCAAGCCTGGACTACAGAGGGAGTTCAAGGACAACCAGGACTGCACAGGAAAACATTGTCTCAAAAACAAGCAAAAACTAGAAGCCTAGAGTTCAAAATAATAGCTAAAATCAAATATAATCAATGTATAACTACAACATTTGCATTTAAACTTGTATGTAAGTCAACTTTTGCCCAGAACAACAACTCATGTATCATATGTCTGAATTTGGGTTCCCTTGTGTGAGTGCAGTATATACACACATGTGTATGCAGGTATACCCTCCTCTGCATATATGTCAGTCCTCAGGATTGCGTTAGCTGGCCTGGTCCATGCATCTCCACTTTATTCTGTTAATACAGTCCCTCATATTGTGCTAGAATTATAGCCAGTAACCACCGGTGATCATCTTTATTCTGACGGCCATTTCAATATAAAGCCACAGAGGCTTGAACAACTATACCTAACATTTAAATGAATAATATAGATTTGAACTCAGCCCCACATGCCTGTGAAACATATCATTTTATCTTCCTTAGCCATCCTGCTACTTTTAGGAAGCGGGGATGTAGGTGACATTATAAAATAGACTAATATCAGAATTCAAAATAATAAGGAAGCTCCATCCTTCTATACCCGGTGCAATGAATTGAGATTGCAAAAGCAGCAATGTTTGCATATTTATTAATGCACTTCTAATAAACTAAGTTGTATATCTTATAAAATTATCTCTCAGCTTTGCAATTTTAAAATATTTATTTTATTTTATGTATGAGGACTTTACCTACTTGTACATTTGTGTATCACACTAGTACATCCCAGTGGGCATTATAAGTGGATGTTAGACCTCCTAAAACTGGACTTAGAGATTTGTGTAAACTATCAAGTATGTACTGAGAATGAAATCAATTCACTGTATGAGCAGCTGGTAAATTTTACCACTGAGCCATTTCTCCAGCTAGAGTTTTGCTTTATGTCATAATTTTTTTATTTCAACAAGTTTTAATTTTGTATTCAATTTTTTTCTCTTAGCACAAAATATGTATCTCTACCATAATCCCTTTTTATTTTTGGCTATAAACTTAGATGTAGGAGTCTCTCTCTCATTTCAACTCATTCCTTCCAGAACGCTATAAGTTAATATTTGAACACTATTCTTCATCAGACTTCAGTTATTATAATATATGAATGAGGGGATTTGAGTAAAATGTTCTAAACCTTATAGAAGATAATAAATTTGAGCATAATATTCATTTTATTAATCATATTATAGTTAAGGTATATCTAAGTGTTATTAAATAATTTCAACTTATATCAGTGCAAGTTGTGGAAAATAAGTACAAATTCTCACATTTTGACAGAGAAAAAGTTGAGATATTCTTGAAGAGAGCAGTGGTGTATGATAGGTTTGGTTTGAGCATGTTAGTTGTGTTTCAAATGTGTGGCATGCAACCTTTTCTAGGAATAGGCAATTTTTAAAGTGTTTGTAGGTTTAGACAGAAATAAAAATAAGCATTATTATTTCTTTACATTCTTTTATCCTCACTTCTCATCAGTATCTATGCTGCTGGTCAGTATGAACATTTTGCTTCAATGTGCTTATTTGTGGTAATTGATAAATCAAAACTTGCCCTTGAGGTTTTATTTGTACCACTGTTTTTAAACACTTTAGGTTTTACTAAGCTCTACCTTTCCCATTTATTTGATTTGGAGCTTTTATCTACTTAGAGTAACAGACACCTGCAAAATTAGTACCCTTTGCCTTGTAATGTTTTTTGCCTGACAGGTCTTATACAGTTCTTTCTCCAGGAAAGTTCTGCCTTTAGTATTTTGTCCATAGTTTTCTCTTTAGTAGACTTTAAAATGTTATAATCTTTTAAGATGGTGTAGTGGTTTTTTGAATAGTTTTTAGAGTATTGTGAATTTAAATTTTTTGTATCTTCTTATTGTTTGCTGGCATCTTTCTTTTCATTGCTGCATCCTGAATGTTTGAAGAAGTTTTGTCATCCATTTATTGACAGTAATGTGCCTTGTTTGTTTCTAATTTGGGAAATCATTAATCAAGCTTATATTAACTTTTGTTGATAGCATTTGTAAATACATAATTTTCACCTACTTGAGGGAAGCAATGTTTATGATTACTAACTAATAATGATTATGTCTTTGTACTAATTGTACTTTTATTCACATAAGATCTATAAGTTTCTCTTCCTAAGTGTGGGCAAATTTTTGTTTACATTAATAAATAAGAATTATTGTTCTATATAATTATAAAATTGGTGTTTTAGACTTTCTTATTAAAAAGTATTTCTTTAATGTTTCAGATAATAATGTAAGACATATTTTTCTTTTTTGTTTTAAATCTTTTCATATTCTTCATTCTTTCAGTTTCATCACAAATAGTTATTTAGTATATTGCATTGATTTTAGTATATGCTTTTAATTGGTTAAACCAACTTATATGTTGTAAAAAGTATGAGTATAAAACAAACTTTTACCTTCAGAAAAATATCTATAACTGACTTTTTTGAGCAAATTATTTTGATATTTGCTAAACAAGTGTGTAAGTATGGGAGCTTAAGTCCTCAGTAGCTCTTTATTCTTTACAATTATTTGTAATTTTTCATTAGAACAAAAAAAGAGAATATAACAATAACAGACTGAACAAGACAAATATTTATTTGTGAGCTATCATGTTATTAAAATAATTTCTTATTATTTTAAGTTTGTAATGCAATTACATCATTTTCCTCTTTTTTTTTACTGTTCTCTAAAGTTTTCCACAAACCATGTCTTGAACACTTTCAGATTAATGGCATCATTTTATTAATTGTTATTATACACAAAAGTGTTTATGTTTATGAATACTTATTTTAAATATATAATGCAGCTGACTCAGTCTGTGAATGTCCTCTTGAGTATGTTTGCAGGGCTGACTGGTTGATACTGTATAATGAGTTGCACTCTTCCCTAGATGAGAAAGGTAAGCCTTTCCCACTCTCAGCATTCCTTAGTTGCATATAGTTCTTAGTGTAGGTTTGAGAGTTCATGGGGTATTCCTGTACACTTTAGCCCATCTAATTTTGTCATTCTTCAGCTTATCTTTAAGCAAACATGTTGGTGAGACTTTCTAGATGTAACTTCTGACATTCCTGGGAGATACAATCTCACAATAAACTCACTATGTCTCTGGCTATTAAAATTTTTCTGCCCCCTCTTGTGTAATGACCCCTGAGACTTAGAAGCAATATTTTAATGGATATATATATATATATATATATATATATATTACACATAAGCGTAGTCCTAAACTCTCATTAAGTTAACTTCTGGTGGCAATAGAGGGCCACCAACAAAGAAGTTGATATTGATATAAAGCTTGCATAGTGAACTAAACCTTTATTATAAATTCATTATATATATCCTACTATTGAGGCTGTGTTGTTCAGATATTAGAAGCTTATTTGCTTTCCTTTTGGGGGGTACAATATTCATCATATAAATAATATATACTATATGAATACATACTTTGTAACTGAGCTACTTAGTGAAAAAAATGGACAATATGGTTTAGGTTTCAGATTTTCTTTTTTTGTTTTTTATTATGCCATTGGAGATTTGAGAAAATTTGATCTGTTGAACAGTCTTATATTCAAATCTTTATATAGATTTGTAGCATTTAAATCTTGAAGTCATGCCACTAACTCCTCTGTCTGCTCATTGAAAATAATATACTCTTTTATTTATTAGGACAGTAAGTATAATTTGTATAACTCCCTTAGATGAAAAGTACCATTAATAATCCATAATCATGAAGTTATTATGCAGTAAATAGCATATTTTCCCCAGCAGTATATATAAAATGTGGTTAATGTAAGTCTTTTAAGGTAGAAATATCGAAGATATTTGAGATCTCTCTGTTTCTCTTTCTTTCTCTGTCTCTTCTTCTTTCCTCCTTCCTCTCTCCCCCACTCCCTGTCTATCTCTCTCTCTCCCAATTGAAATGATATTTATGTAGGATCCAAATGCCTGAAGTAGTGTCCTGTTATCTTAGAGACATTTTGAAAGCAACTTGAAGCAATTAACACACACACAAAAAAAAAAAAATTTATCCTGTTCTACTGTCCTGCTGCCCCTGTGTCTTTCTCTTTAAGTATTTATATAAATGGATTTGTTAGTGTATTTATTCCTAGCTAATTGACATATTATAAACTACCCTGTTAGACATTCATTAAATAATTTATGTTTGCTTTTAATATTTCTTTTAGGAAACTTAGTTGCTATCTTAGATTTATACCCCATGGTATCATTTCCAACATCTAGGTATGGAATTCTTACATAAATCAATATCAGTTTAGATTTCTGGGTAGAAATATAAAACTGGCAAATTCTTTGCAAAGGAAGATATTCTCTGACAAACTGTATCTAAAACCTACTGAGAGAAAAACACTTTGAACTTCAGCAGTAAAATTATCAGAGTATGAACAATTTTTTGAAACAAAATTTCAAAGCCTAATTTTGCAACATATTTATATAAAGAAGAAAATAAACTGTCCACTCAAATCTAATACTTTTTCACATTGAGAAACATTGTACATAGGTAGAATGCATAATTTTGATATATTATTACATATCTATATCTGGATGACCTAATGAGGTATACATAGAAGAAGCAGAAAGGAACAGTATTGTTTAGATCAGAAGTACATTAGTATGGTCTCTGGACTAATACTGGTGCTACAGAGAGATAACTATCAAAATTTCAGTAATGTTTCAACTTTGCTTAATTAGAAAAGACTTATTAAATATAACATATATGAGTGTGTGTGTATGTATGTATATAATCTAAAAGTCGTGAAAAATTATCACAAGGGACTTCTGTTTTTGAAGCTGTGTCATTCCCAAAGTTTGGTCAAATTGTTTTATATAATGTAGAAGAGAATTGCTTTAAAATAATTTAATAATGAGAAATGCATTGTGAGAGTAACTGTAAGATTGATTGGATTTATTGTAGTAAATGGCTCATATTGGAGACTAGCCTAAATACAGAGAGACCACAGCAAGAATCATCTTGGCATTAAATGCCTCTCATGCAAATGCGTTACTTGTTTATTCAGGCACACTTATGAGCAATTAATGACTACCATATTTCATTCTTTGATTCAAGTAGGAATGGAGATGAATAAAAATGAACTAAGAGTCTCTGTCTACTCCATAACGTAGAAAGTTGCATCAGTCTTCCACTTAGTCTTTTTTATATCCTTCTAAGTTATCTTCTGAGAATCTGGGCTTAGGCTCCAGAAAAAAATATTTACTCTTTTTTTTTAATTGCTTTCCTGATATTCTGCAAGAAGAGTATAGATTTAGAAGTCAAGCCATTATTTTACAGTTTTCTTCACCTTATAAAACATTGTGGGGCTGGAGAGATGTCTCAGAGGTTAAGAGCACCGTCTGCTCTTCCAGAGGACCTGGGTTCGATTCCCAGCACCCACATGGCTGCTAACAACTGTCTGTAGTTCCAGTTCCAGGCAAACACCAAGGCAAATAAATAAATAAATAAAAATTTTTAAAAAAATTTAAAAAAAAATAAAACATTGTAAAGCTGAGCCCCCTGTAATAGAGTTCTTCATGTTGTGGTGACAACCATAAACTTCGTTTTGTTGTTACAATGTTACTATAACTTTCCTATTCCTATGAATTAAAATGTAAATATCTTTTTTTCTGATGGTTTTATATTATGACACATGTGAAAGGGTTATTCACTCCCAAAGTGATAGTGACCCACAGGTTGATAACTGCCTTCTTACAGTCTCCACCAAAACATTTTTTTTCCTATTTTTATCTGATTCAGATACTCTCAAGATTTAGTTCTTCATGACCCAGAAAGGCAAAACATCAGTCTGATTTTTTTCCTTATACAATTCTTTCTTATTCCAGATGTTTGGGTCCTTTACATTAACTGTCACTAGAAAAATAGCATAGTTCTTATATTTTTTTATTGTGAGCCTAGCCTTTAACGGCTGAGCCATCTCTCCAGCATTTGGTCTCCTAAAATTCCACTGAATTTGCTACTATGCCATCCACTTCTAAAAGTTAAATACAATGAATAAATGAGAAAAAGAAAAGTTAAATGTCAGAAATTTTAAAAAGGCACAGAATTCTGGACATAACACCCAGTTAAGTCAAAGAGAGTAAGGAGGGATTAAATAAGCAAAGGAGTCAGGATCATGATGGGGCAACCCACAGAGACAGTTGAGCTACTAGGAGCTCATGGGATCTGGACTGAGAGTTGGAAACCTGCATAGAAATGAACAAGGCACTCTGAATGTGGAAGGCATTGTGTGATTTGGGCAGATTGTGGGACCTCTGACAGTGGGACCAGAATTTATTTCCAGCTCATGAACTGGCTTTTTGGAACTCATTCACTATTGGGGGGATATCTTGCTCAGCCTTCATATGGTGGATGGGTTTAGTCCTGACTCAACTTGATATGCAGACTATATTGACTCCCTATGGGAGTCCTTACCCTCTCTGAGAAGTGGATGAGGGACAGGGTGGAGAGAAGCTGGGGGCTAGTAGGAGGAGGGGAGGTAAGGGGAACTGTGGTTGGTATGTAAAATTAAAAAAAAAATTTTTAAATAAAAAAGATGAATAAAATAGTTCAAAGAATCTTTAGTTCTTTAGCAAAATATGAGGATTTCAAGACAGAAAGAATAAAATCCCATGATTGCCATAAAAAAAATTATTATTACCTAAAATGTACAAAAAATGTGAGGGAAGCCTGTATTATTATTCCATTCTGGTGGTGGAGGCCTACCTCTTTGTTACCATACTAATTATTTGTTGTTTTTAGTTCACCAAAAGTTATGTTCAAATTTCTGGTGAAATAACCTTTCTGCTTTGTGAAGTTTTGACACAATAATGATTAAATTAAATTGAGACTGGAACTTAGGAAGGGAGTAGTTGAAACAATAAAGCAAATTTTATTTACAGTGACTTCAAGTTTTGTGTGACAATGTCCTTCCCCATGAGCAATAAATAATGAGGCTCTTTGATGATAGAAAATTGTGTTTAGAAAACAAAACTGTGTGTGTGTGTGTGTGTGTGTGTGTGTGTGTGTGTGTGTGTGTGTGTATCAAGCACTGGTGTTTTTGATCACTCAAGTAGCTACTACTCTACTGATAGTTATAAAGACCTTTTTGAAGCATGACTTTTGTAACCCAGTTAACTATCCTTAAATATTTACTTCTAATATTGAGTCTGAGACTCTAAGTTGGATTACTTATTTTTCATTATATTTGGGAGCTTTGAGGTGAGCAGGAAAACAAGCTAAGAAAAACACACACATAAAATCATAGCTTTAAATCATTAGAGCAAATTGTTATAAGATAGTCAGAAAGCTTCTAAGGGCACCTGAGTGGTTTGGGGTTAAGCTGAGAAGCTTAAAACACTGAGTTTCTCTAAGCCTCTCCTGCCAACAGAAACAACAGTTTTTCCTTGCCTGAGGAGACCAAACTGACCTGGTTTGAAAATGAGAAGTAGTAAGTAACTTGAGAAGGGACTTGGCTTGAAAAGTATCCATACCCTACTTCTGGAAAAACAAACAAACAAAATACAAAGAAAAAGAAAAAAAAAAAAAAGAAAGAAACTGTCAGATATCCTAGACCTATAGCCATAAGAATTAGATGCTCCAATTTTGCACAAAAGCTTTGGGTGAGTGTCCAGGCATCTTTCTCTTACTAAATTTTGGATTTTATTCATTTTACTTTCAGCTTACCAAGGCTTTATATATATGTGTGTATACACACACACACACACACACACACACACACATATATATATATATATATAAAACCTGACTAATTTATGTTTGTGTATACATAGATTAGACAACTTCAGTTATGATCATTTCCTACTTCTATCTCAGCTTAAGAGCTTTTAGGTACTAGATTCATAATATTCAAGATAAATATCTTTAGAGTAATCTCTGTACTTGCTACACAACAGTACTCTGAAAATTGAGTATATATTTTGTGTTTATTGGTCTTAAAAATGGGTTTCATCATGGCATTTTCATGTGTTGTTCAAATTGGTTCCTACTTTGATCCTTATGCCCCAGTCTTTATTTTTACATTAAAATTGTTTGATTAAATTGTTCATAAAAAATCTATAAAAAAGTCTTCCATTTTTAAGTGTGTCTGCTTTTTCCTTTACTATTTTCTGTACCTTATAATAAATACCTAAAGCTAACTACACATAAGCAACATACCTAATAATATGATTTAAAATAATTGACATATTCTTTAAAATACTTTCATAAATTTGTTAGTATCTTTAAAATGTCAGGAAGTATATTAATAGATCCCAAATGATCTAAATGGTGGTTCAGAAAACATAATATTTTTTTTAGAAATAATTTTGTATTAATAAAAATACAGTCATTTTGCTTAATAGGGCATAGAGGGAGCAGCAATATAAACAGTGAGAAACCTATCACAATACCAAACCTACACTAACAACAAAAGAAAGAACAAATAAGTAACAATACCTTAAACCATAATAAAGATTACTCAAAACCCAAATGCAGAAAAAAACAACAAAACCCAAAAACATCTAATCAGCATTCTTTTGGTCGTAGCTTGTATGTATTTCCTTTCACTGGGCTATTCTTTTCTGAGATTATTGATCGTTTGTGGTTTCATGAGTGTATCTGGGATCCTTAGGTTGGAGTTTTCCCTCTAATGCTTTTTGGAGGGCCAGCTTGGTAGATAGGTATTGTTTAAGTCTGACTTTGTCATAAAATATCTTGTTTACTCCATCTATGGTGATTGATAATTTTGCTGGGTATAGTATTCTCAGTTGGCACCAACATAATATTTAATTTGACTAAATACAGTTATATGAATTGTACATTGTTGTGGTCAGAGTCAAGACTTTCCAATAGACCACCAAGAAATCTGCCTGATTCAACAACCAAGAATCTCTTTATTAACAAGCTAGCTTGGGTTACTTCCATCTGCCTATCACATTCGTGAAGAAGAAGCAACCCTGAACAGCATGAAGCAAGAGTTTTCATTAAGCAAGAGCCCTAGGGACTTCAGAGCTTTGGGGTTACAGTCTTGGGTTTGATCCAAACTTGGGCCAGGGATACCTGTTATGAATTCATTGGCTGCTTTGAAATCTAGGAATGTTTTAACAGTTTGCAGTGTTTGTTTACTTATATCAGCAAATCAGCAGGTATACCTGGATACTATCTGCCCCTTTCCCAGGAACAGATTGTTTGAAATGTCAGGTATTTTCCCTTAGGTGCTGGCTGCTCCCTGGACGATGTCTTCTCCTGTCCTTCCTGGTATCACCAGGTTTTGCCAGCAAGAACCTGCTGTCTGTCTGGCTCTCAGTAGGCCTGTCATGGCAATGTGTGGTCAAGTTGCTCTGGGCCTTGCAATACCAGTATACCAGGGATATTAAATAAATAGGTTTTCTTGCATACTAGAAAATATCTCTAAATATTTATTTTGTTGGTAAATGAAATATATGCAAATTTAACTTAGTATTTTTATATTTGAAAAATGCTATCATAAAGAAATAAGCCTTCATGACAATTGGAGTGGTCATTCATATGATAATAGGGAAAGGCCAATTTAGGATCCCTCTCCACTATTGCTTGAAGTCCTAGCTGGGCTCATCCTGTGGGTTTTTGGGTATTCCTGGTAACCGTTTCTCTCTAATCCTTGAATGGCTCCCTCTATCAGGAAATCC
Organism: Sigmodon hispidus; assembly: GCA_004025045.1. NCBI lineage: Eukaryota > Metazoa > Chordata > Mammalia > Rodentia > Cricetidae > Sigmodon > Sigmodon hispidus. The sequence goes on from PVIH01006980.1 coordinate 53,865, forward strand.
ACTTCCATGTTCCTTGTTCTCCTTCTCTGTTGCTCCCCCCCATCCTTTTCTCTCATGTTCTTTCTCATTTCCCATCCCCCCCTCATGATTACAATTTTTTTCTTAGGAGAATGTCTCTATTTCCCATTTCTAGGGAATCTATGAATGTCTCTCTTAACTTTCCTTTACTTAGGTATGGGAGTGGTGTGGATTGTAGCCTGGTTATCCTTTACTATCCTTCATATCATAAAATCACTTATGAGTAAATATATACCATGAATCTCTTACTGGGTCTTTATTACCTTACTAAGGATGGTACTCTACAGACTAATTCATTTGCCTGAAAATTTCAGATATCATTTTTCCTACTGAGTAGTGGTGGTATTGTTAGATCATTGGAGATACTGATTTCCAGTTTTCTGAGGAATCGCCCTACTGATTTCCAAAGTGCCTGTACAAGTTTATAAACAGTAATGGAGGAGTTTTTCCTTTGCTCCAAAACCCTATCAGCATTGGATGTCATCTGTTATCTCAAAGTTGTTTTGATTTACATTACTTTGATATCTAAGGAATTTGAGCAGTTCTTTAAGTATCTTCAAGCCATTTGAAGTTCTGATGAGAATTCTGTTTAACCTTGTACCCTGTTTTCCAATTGGGTTCTTAGGTATTTTTGTCATCTAGCTACTTGAGTTCTCTATATATTTTAGAGCTCAGTTCTCTGATGCAGTGTTGGTGAAAATCATTTCCAATTGTGTTGGTTGCCATTTTGTCTTGTTGACTATGCCATTTACCTTACAAAAACTCCTTAGTTTTCCTTTACAATTCAATCTTGGGGAAACTCTAACCAAAGAAGTGGCAGACTTATATTAAAAGAAATTTAAATCATTGAAGAAAGAAATTGAAGAGGGTATCAGTAAATGGAAAGATCTCCCAGGCTCCTGGATAGATAGGAGCAACATAGTAAAAATGGCAATCTTACCATAAGCAATCTACAGATTCAATGCAATCCCCTTTAAAATCTCAACACAATTCTTCAAAGACCTTGAACAAACTAAACTTCATATGGAATAACATGACTGTCAAAATAATCATGGTCAATATTAGAACTTTGAGAAGCATCATAATCCCCGACTTCAAGCTCTACAATAAATTTCTAGTAATAAAAATAGCTTGGTACAGGCATAGAAATAGACTTGTGGATCAATGGAATCATTGAAGACCATAACATCAAACCACACACCTATGAAACCTAATTTTTTTACTAAGAGCACAAAAATATTCAGTAGAGAAAAGACAACATTTTCAACCAATAGTGGTGGCATAACTAGATGGTGGGATGTAGAAAAATGCCATTAGATCCATGTCTATCACCCTGCACAAAATTCAAATTCAAGTGGGTCAAAGACCTCAACATAAAAACCCAGTTACACTGAACCTTATGGAAAAAAAGTAAGAAATACCCTTGAATGCATTGGCACAGGAGATCACTTTCTAAATATAACATTAGTAGCACAGACACTGAGTGCAAGTATTAATAAATAGGATCTTCTCTAGTAAAATTTCAATAAACTTTAAAACTACAGTTAAAATATTGTATCCTTAAAAAATATTTAATAGATCTACAATATTACTTACCCTACAAAACAGCATATTATCAGATGTTTCACTGTATAACTGTGTGATTAGTTAGAAACTTTGCTTCACTGTTGTCCAACATTTCAATAGTAGAAGCCATGTAGCATACTGAAGGACAGTGCTAATAAGAATCACTAACCAAGTAGAGAGCAATAGTAAAGTACTTAGTAGTACTATTTTTGATGTAAGTCTGTTTGTATCTGCCAGTTCCAACATTTGCTCTACTATAATTTACTCAGTAACAATAGCAAAGCTATTCTGTACTTAGGTCTGTGATTGGTAGCCTTGACTTCCCAAATGTGGAATTAAGGATTGTATTCCCTAGGCAAATTATGGATGACTCAGTTAACTGGCATGATTGAATCTCTTTGATATTTAGGGAGAACATGGAGATAAGGGTTTTTTCTTAAGTTTCTCTATGCCATTCTTGAAAATATACTCCCTTTGTATAAGTTAATACTTCTTTCTCATGACCCCAAATATTTGCATATTTGCAAATGAATAAGTCATGAATAGTTTTTTCAATATTCAAATCACATTGAGGAGAGTTGTTTTGTTGACGTACTCTGTGGTTCCTTTCTTAATTTCTGAAAACATACTTAATATACAATTAATTAGCTGGTGCTATCATCCTTGCCTTTGCTTTCTAAGTCTTAGAGTGATGAAGTTAAGTGAGGAAGGAAAGGATGCTTCTGACATTTTCTTATTTCCATATATTAGAAAATAATATTGCATACAATAATTTAATATTTAATTTTAGAGGCAAGATGTTTGAAACCTAGGAAATATCTTAATGAAGAGATTAATTATTTCCTTTTACTTTAGTCAATCTGCAAAAGAAATGCACAGGCTTTAAAATGTGGGTTGTCGCTGAAAGGTTGACATATATATGCATGGAGAATTGATAGGCAAGTGGAAATTCAGTGACTAACAAGAGTTCAGGAAAATACCTCAATACAGAAGAGTTGAGAGAATGACCCTCTATGAGTTTGTTAGAACTATATTCTATACAGAGAAAGGCAGATGGCCATATTACCAAAGCATACTATAAGTGATACTGCTCTGAAGAGAAAGGTATCCTTCTGTCAGAAGCCAGGCTGTGTCTATAAAGTGTTATAGCTTTGAAGGGAAAGGTATCCAGACTGTTGAAAGCAAGGGTATAACTATAGCTGTGAAGAAAAAGATATCCCAGCTATCAGAAGCCAAGATATACCTACAGCTCTGAAGAAAAATGTATGCTGTCTGCATGCAGGGCTGTGTTCAGATGGGGATTATTTTCTCCATAGTTGTGTAGCAATTTTGTTCCTCTCTGAGGAAGCCATAACAACCTTTACTGCTCACCTCTGCTCCACTATATGGGGAGAGTTTCTGTTGCTTCTCTGCTCCAACAAAGTTGTTACTTCTCTGTTCTACTCTGCTAAGAAGGAAATCTTAACAGTAATATGCCAGTTTATTCCTGCTCTAGTGAGAATTATTGCTTCTCTGCCCTGCTCCATTCCAGAGAAAGAAAGTCGTCACCCATACTCATTCAAGAGACCTATTGAGAAGAAGGCAGAGGAGAGTGGGTGAGTCTGTCATATTTGAAAAGGCAGATTCAGCGCTTATATAGGGCTTGTTACTGGAAGGCTTTTCCGGAGTAACTATTTTCAGGGTGGGAATTATATGTATTTTAATCCCTGAGTTTTGCTCAAGGATAAGTTTGTTTAAAGCTCAGGGATTGGTTGGATTTCCTATCTTATACCTGATTTGTTTTCCTGCTAATTTGGTCAGAGCAGAATGTGTTTCTTTAGCTCTTGTTTTAGTCCCAACATATATTTCTTTCACTGATACTTTTCATTCTTTAGAATCTGGTTTTAGGGACAGGGTGCCCTTCTTCTGCCCTGATTTCAGAGCCAAAGTGTTTCTTTTACTGGCTCTGGTTTAAGGGTCATTGTGTGTTTCTTTGTTTTGGCTCTTACCCTATACATATAATTCACTGCTAAAAGATTAAGAAAATCCTGTACAATTAATTTTCAAAAAGTTTTAGTAGTATATTATCTAATTTTCTGTAATTTGTGTGTATTAAAAGTAATAATTGAAGCATATACTTTGCTTGATCATTTCTAATAATAAAGTATATGGTTTTTCTATAATTTTAAGCATTTTTTGTTGTTTTCTTTAAATATTTGTACATAGATTAGCATAGGATTAGAATAATAATAAGAAATAAAAGAACTATGTTGGGATGACTACTTTACAGGATCAATTAAAAAAAAATGAGTTGCCCAAGGCAATAGTATTTCCTTATCATACATTTAAGCATAGAAAATACTTTGCAGCTTTTTAACAACCAAGTTCTTGAATTAAATTTTTGTATAAGAATCTTAAATATATCAGCAAATAATTTTAAAGCCCAAGGAATACTACTTGAAACCATTTACCACATTAACAGTTCTTTCATTCAGTCTTCTTTATTATTTATCATTGAAACAAAAACAAGGAGAGCATACCATTAATAATTAAATGTAAACATCAAGATGATATGCTAGAGCAGGTGTATGTGAAAAATTAAAAGAAACTAGATATGTCAGTTAGATTTATGCAGATGTGTTCAATGTGTTTATCTCATGTAGAAACTTGTTTGTGTAGCTAGCTTATATTCTAGCATGTAAGGTGCAAGGTCTGTTTCTGATTAAATAATATCTTTATATGTGGGGCCATTGTTAGCCTCTAAAGTGGCTGTCCTCTGACTTTCATTTAAAGTAGGAGTCCCACTTCTGAATCCCTCTCTCTCCCTTTGTCTTCTCTTGGCAACACTCTATCTCTTTTTTTCCTCACTCTCTCCCCTCCCCCTTCTCTGTTTATTATAACCATCTCTCCTTTTACTACAACCTTTCTGTTAATCATACCCATACTCCTCTGTCAATAAAGCTCTTTTTTTGCATAGAGATAACATTAATTGTTTCTTACTATTCACCTCTGCCTTCTCCCACATTTCAATGGTCTTCCATAGAAATCTACCACCAGATAACCAGAAAATGTGAGCCATACCAAATATGCACAAAATCCTAACACTCTCAATCATTTACAATTGGAAAATGCTGTGAGATGGCTTTCTGTGCACTGTGGTTATATATTGCTTTCATTGGTTGATAAATAAAGCTGCTTTGGCTTACAGTAAGGTAGGATAAAGCCAGGAAGAAAAGCGAAGTAGAAATATAAAATTAGAAGGGCAGAGTCTGGGAGACATCAGCCAGCTGCCTAAGGAGCAAAATGCCAACAGATTCGTAATGCTACATGCACATGGCAATATATAGTTTAATAGAAATTGGTCAAAGTAAGATGTAAGAGCTAGCTAGTAATAAAGCAACCCATAGGTCAAAAAGTTAGCAATTAATATTAAGCCTGTGATTTGATTATTTGGGAAGCACCTGTAGGATTGGTGTGTGACTGAAAAGCCTTCAACTTTAAAAAATGATTTCTTGTCACTATAAATGAAATATTTTGAATAATATACCACCTTCAATTTTGTAAAGGACACAACATTTAGTACAGAGAGTACTAATTTTCCACTAGGGGATTCTGTAAATTGAGCATGCAGAGTTTGGTAATCATAGAATGAGGGATGAAGTTGGGGGAAAATTGGGGGTAAATATAAACAAAATACTATGTATAAAATTCTAAACTGTCATATAAGTTACTAAGATAAGCAGACAAACAAAGACAGACACTGTTCCTTACAAACAAGTTTATTTTCAGGGCCAAATAGTGTTTATTATCCCTGCCTGCAGCTGCAATAATCCATTTCAGATCATATCAGGAACAAAGGAACTCACAGCCTACTGTGTTAAATGGATCAGTTCTGAGACTTGGCTTCTGTGGTGTTCAACCTGACTAATTTCTGTCTGTTAAAGTTCAACCACTTTCACTTATTTTTAGGCATTTATTGCTCACCTGCTTGGGTCAGTCTGGACTCAAAACTGTTAGCTTTCATGGTGATGGTATCAATAAACAGTACATGTTTGGCTGGAGATGCCAAAACTTCTGAGTGTGATAAGGATGGGTGAATTCTTTATTGTTGTAATCTTTTCAATGTAGCATAGCCAAAGGCATCTAAAAAAGGATATGAAAATCTTAATAGGGGAAGCCAATGTGGGACTGGAAAAAGACCAGGTGTTAGGGAAAACTCCACGAACTCACAGGATAACCCTGGCTAGATCTCCAATCAATAGTGAAGGTGTTGCCTAGACAGAACTTTCCCTATAATCAAATGAATAGCCACCCCAAGTACCATCAAAGAACTTATATCCATCAATGAGTACAGGTAGAGGCAGAGATACATGGCTGAGCACTGGGCTGAATTCTTTGTCCAGATGAAAACAGGGGACGAGATTCTATATGAGCAAGGGATAAGGTTTATGACAAAACTATCCACATTGAGGGCTACCTGACACTCTAGTGAGCTCACTTAATCAAGAACAGCAACCAGGGATCCATCAGGAAAAGGAGCTATGCCTTTCAAGTGTAGGCACTGTCCACTGACATGGGCTGTATGTGGAGCCTAAACGGGAGGGATCAGACTATGTTTCTGTGGATGGACTGACACTTCAGAGCCCATTCACTACAGAGAAATACCTAACACAATCTTGATATTAAAATGAGGAAATTGGGCTTGCCTGGAGTGGAGGCTGAGCTGATCCACCTTGGGACTTATTGTCTTTTTTGGGGAGGGGATGGGGGGATGTGGAGGAGGAAGGCTGAAGGCTTACCAGGAGGGATTGGGAGGGGGAGGAAGAGGATACATGTGGTTTTAAAGATATATATATATACACACACACACACACACACACACACACACACACACATATATATACCACTGTTCAAAGAGCCATTGTGTATTTGAGTTCTTATATATTTAAATGAATCACACAGTATGAAGCAAATCTTGAAAAGTTCAGCTATTGTTTCCATGTTATACATAATTAAGGAAACAAGCAATAGGACCAAGATATGGGCAGTGTTATACAAAATTGATTTTTACTCGGTGCATCAAGAGAATGGATGTTAACTAGGATTTAACACTAGATGTTGAGAAATAGAAAGTGAAAAGAACATATTTAATAAGTAAGAAAAAATAAAAATAAATAAAAGCAACGTACTAATTAATTAATATTTATAACTGATAACAATGTAATGTTTTAGGATCCTTTTAAAATACAAAGTTGGAAATAGCTTTCTATGATCTCAAACCTAAGTACTTTGTTCTTATTAGGTAATATTACAAGCTTTTTAATGTTGTTGGTAACTTTATAAAGAACTCTATAGAGAGGGAGCTGACCTGAGCTAGGTGGAACTCACTGACTCTATACTGACAGCTAGGGAATCTGCATGGGACTAAACTAGGTCCTCTTAATGTGGGTGACATTTTTGTGCATGGGACAATTTTGGGGGCTCCTTGTGGAAGGAACAAAATATATTCGTTGTTCATGAACTGGGTTTTTGAAACCCATTCTCTATGAAAGAATACTTTACTCAACCTTGATATAAAGGGGGAGAGTGCTTGATCATGCCTCAACTTGATACACCATTTTTTTTGACTCCTTACAAATGGTCTTACCTTTTCTGAGGAGTGGATGGGGAATCAGGGGAAGGTGGAGAGTGAACTGGAGACAGGAAGGGAATAAGAACTGTGTTAGTATGTACAATAAAAAAAAAAAAAACCTTTTTAAATAAAATCAACATAAAAAGAACTGTAAAATATTTTTTGAGCATGGAATAATACAGATTATTTTCATTATTTTTGGATTCCACCTAAATTTGATATATGATCCTATTTCTTAATGTGCCAGATACCTGAGTGATGAGGAGCTAGGAAGCTAGCCTGATCTGGAAAATTCATCCTTATTGACAAGTATTTATAGTACTTAAAATTTCTATGTACATTTCTAGGCAAGAGGAGTAATTAGTAATCTTTTAAATTTTTAAAAATTTAGTTTTTTAAGTTATAGTAGAATTCTATATTAAGTTCATATTTTTTGTGTTTGTTTTTTTATTGCTGTTTTTTATTTTTAGTATGGAGTATTTTATTAGTATTTTAAGTATTTCAAGGTTACTAAGTATGCATTTGTTAAAATCATTCATTCAATTTAGCTTCAGTTTTGCTATCTAAAAGCTCACTAGTCTTTTTCAGAATCTTCAATTTATTAAAACAAATATATAATGTATGTCCTTAGTGATTTTCAGGAATTTTATTCATATCTGTTATAATGTTTGTGTTTCAATTTCTAGTTTTATTGAAGTAGGTCTTCCCTTTTTTCTTTACTTTGGTTAAGAATTTGTGTTTAATCCTTAAAAAATAAATAAATAAATTTAATGCTTAAGAATTTGTTTTTGAATAAAGTTTCATTTTTCATCCATGTGTCCCCTTGTTCAACCTCCCTTCCCCATCCTCTTCCTCCTAGTCATTCTCTCTTTTGGAACAGTAAAAAGTACAATAATCACTGACCTGGAAAAATATGCTTTCTGGTGTAACATTGGTTTGAATGTTACAAGAGTAATCAACAAGCTTCATATGGGATTTATAGCCTGTTTCACAAAATGGAAATCATGTCTGATACAAGAAGAAGTCATAACTTCTTCATTGAGACAAGAAGAAGCCATGATTGATTAGGCCATAGATTCTATGGGATAACCTTGTGTTATTACTTTACAATATGAAATTAGTATTAAACTGTTTCTTTAGTTTATATTTATACCGATATATATATATATATATATATATATATATATATATATATATCCTCATCAGGGAAGCTTCTTCATAGAGTACATGGCACTTAAAATAGAGATCCACAATTAATCAATATTCAGGGAATGAGTGACTGTGGAGTTCAGATCATGTTCATCACAACCTCATTTTCCATAGTTAAATGATAATTTGAGAAGAGTGAGCAGGCATATTGTAAGAGCCAGTATACATCATCAGTGAAACAGTGATGGCTGGCCATACAGGACCACAGCACAAATTAACTTGCTGTGGGTATGTCTGCATGCTGTCTACCAGAAACAATATAATGCCAGCTAAAATTCCAGCAAGACAGAAATGAGCTGTTAGAAGCCTGGAGCCCTGCCAGGCCTCAACCAATTCAAACTGGTTATGACTGATGCTTTAAACAGGTGCTCTTGGCATTTCCTCATAAGCCAATATGAGGCCTCCCTGATGAAGTCCTGATGTGAGATAACCTAGACTATTGAGAGAAGACTATGCCACACCCACAGCTACCAGCAAAGCAAAGAGGTTGAGAGAAGGTATTTAAGGCTTTTCCTTCCCCCACCCCAACCCAGATCAGAGAAGAACAGGAGGGTTTATTAAAGAGAATAGTTTCCTCATAATATCAGAAACTACACCCATAAAGTCTGACCAACATGGCAGCCCAAACAAGAGCTGAACTAGGACCACACCAATGTCCAAAGTGGACAGGAAAAAGCCCACAAGACTTCAACTCTACATAAAGAACTATACACATTATGTATACCATGTGATTAGAAGTTGTATTTAGGAATAAATATGCCCATACATATATGCATGAAAAATGTGACCATGAATTCCTCAATAAAATTTGTCTTGCTTGTTTCAACTTGTCTCCAGAGACTGTGTCTTTGTCTATGTGCCTTTTTGACCCCTTCCCCAATGGAAACTAGCCAGTCCTTGAGCATAGGTCAACCCAACATCTGGCACTGAATCAGGCACTTCCATCATCTAAGAAGTAATGGGAAACTAAATTCTGTTGGAAACATTTGATATCTTCAGAGATATGGCCAAAGCAAGGCTACCCATACCACAGTAGATGGTCATGTACCTAAGCACATCAAGCAGCATGGAGTTAGAGTCTGTGGTACATTTTTCAATCTTAAAGTAGAAGGCAATGGCAAAGGAGTACACAGAAGGTTGTGGGTCATAAAGCCTGGCACACCTGGTGGAAAACAAAGACCATCCTTTTATCATGAACAGGACAATAATTAGCACTTCAGGTTGTTTTCTGAACTCCATATTCGAGCTGTGACACATGCAGCTCACAGTTGGACAGATGAAAAGACACATATATGGTGAGATGGGGTATTAAAGAAAGAAAATAAAATAGAAAGAATAAAATGAGTTCAGCCTAGTTCTCTCTCTCTCTCTCTCTCTCTCTCTCTCTCTCTCTCTCTCTCTCTCTGTGTGTGTGTGTGTGTGTGTGTGTGTGTGTGCTTTATGAGTAGGTGTTAGTTCATTTACACAGGTACAGGACCTTAGCAGGTGAACTTCTTATAACTTTGGATTTTCTAAACTGAAGAACCATAAAGTAAAATAGTCATTGTTCATAAAATGCGAAGTCCTTGGCAATTTCGAGTGACACAACTAGACCATTTCAAACATGGTCTCTGACAACACTACTAGGATCATTATCCTGAGATGTCTCTCTTCCAGTTTGCCACACGACTAAATTTCCATTGATGATTAATAGGTATTGTTTTAGTGTTGCTGTTGTGCTGTTTAGGCATACAACAGCTTTATATTTTTTTATCTTATTATTATGAACAAAGAAGTCACACTTTCTATCCTTGTATATCCTTATTCAAGGTCCTTTCCCCCTCCCACCAGGTAATTCTCTTCACCAGAGCTCCCCATCTCCCACCCTGGGCTAGAGGCAGGTGGTCCCAAAGTCCCACTGTCCCAATATTGCTTAGTTTAGCCTCCACTCCTGGCAGATCCAGTTTTCTCCCCACAACCTCAAGACTGAGTCAGGTGTTCCTCTAGGGGGAGTGGGATCCAAGGAGTCAGTCCATGGTGTTTATGATCCCAAGCTGTTCAGTAGTTGTGGTTTGCAGCTTGGGCATGCTTTCCTTTTTTCTTGTTTGTTTGTTTGTTTGTTTGTTTATACTTCACTAATGAATGAGGACATCTGCTGTTTATCTTTCTGGGTTTGTGATATGATTAATCTTTGAAAATAATTTCTTGAGTTTTGCAAAATTTATTAGGCTTGAGATTGTCATTGTCAGTTAACAAAGCACTGAAAATTGTGTGTCTATCCATTCACATATAAAGAGCAAATGTTGTGCAAACAGAGTGTCCTCTATGATTTTCTAAAAGTCACAAAGTCCTGAAATGCATGTTATTTTAGGACATGTCACTTTCAAAACTGTCTCTGATGAAATTCAGAAATCTGTTACAGCATGGGGGCCTGATGGCTGAGAAGTGCTGATTCAGTCCTTGAATTTTCCATGACGACTTCTCACCTGCACTTAGCAGCTGTTCATTGTTTGGTTCACTGGAGCATGTGATGCTGAACCAAGCCACAGGTCAATAAAGCCATTTACAATGATCAACCCTCTGAGAGAGGTGATGAATCAACCAAAACTCCTCTAGGCTGAAGGAAAATTTTGCACTTTAGGTAGTTACACATAATCAAATGAATCAGCAGCTTGCACATCTCCCTAATTAATTTTACTACCTTTGGGGAGGCGTGAAACAAACTTCTAATGCTTTCTTTCCCCTTCAGTAGGGATGTGAGTGGTTAGACAACAAATTATGCAAACATCCTTTAAACCTTGGCCATTTAAGTACTTACACAGAAATTTTTTTGATTTTATATTCTTAAGGCTTTTATTCATTATAAGTTTATTATATTCTTGTTTCTCAGCAGTATTTTCTATTAATTTAAAATAAAAATTATTTTGCTGTAATTCAAAAATGAGATTTTAATACTTCAATAAAAACATAACAACTATTTTTCCATTTGCATACTTTGTGTCATGAGCTATGAATTTTATGATATATTTAATTTAATACTGATAATAATAAACCATATTTTTGTCTCACTGTATTCATTTAATAAGAATGCTTAGAAATATTTCACTATAGAGACCTCATATAAGTTTTATATTCAAATCTTAAGTACAAGTTTTTTATACTACAGACACAGGTACATAATCATTTTATTTTACACTAATACAAATTATGTATATTTAGATAGTATTTTATAAAAATATGTTCCTGCTGAAACTTTAATAAAATTAAATTATTTAAAATATTGCATAAGAGTCCACAGTTCTCAAGTGAGAATACAAATAAAAAGACTTGTTAAAATCAAATAATGATTACAAGGTTATTAAAATATAAAGATAGACATTTCTTTTTTATCTCAAGCTGTCTGATACTACAGTAACAACTAACGTGAGTGTCTTGCACAATATTATATCTATTCCAAGAACTGGTGTTGTCACCAGTCTATTTGGTAGATAATAGATCATAAGCTCCCAAATAAGTATCTAATTTGGAAGACGAAAATATTTTCAGAATTGCATAACTTTTTACCTGGAGCATTTCATAGTGCATCTTATTTTGGGATTTATTTAAAATAACTTCATATTGGTGATATTAGAAACTTGAAACTTTTGGATCCTTTTGATTACATTGCCCTGGCCTTTAAACAATGATTAGATTTCATGTTAAATCTAATGAATCAACAGTGTTTTTTTTTTCCTGTGCTTACTTTGCTAAAGTATTGTTATGTGTGTTTTATAAAGTTACCATTGAATAGACAACAGAACCATGACACATGCAGTTGTCAATCATACAGTCATATTTTAGTGACCATATAAGATTGTAACATAGTAGAAGCAATAAATGATTCATTTCAAATGCATGCATTTCAAAAATTAATGACATTTTAGGGTGTATATGGTCCCATATGCTTTCACTAATGAAATAATTTAGGATGTATGAAAGGAGAACTGAGATTTTCACTCTAATGAATTTAATGAATTCAGAATCATCTCACCTTCCAAATTTTTATGCAATAGGAGATATAAGTATACAACATCAGTTCTATTGATTTTTAGGAAATTGTCAGATCAACATGACAACTTTCTGTGTGTGTTAAGTATTTTATTGCTTTCATGTCTTCTTAATTCAAGAATATGTTAGAAAATGAAGCTAACCTTTACCATTGTAGGGTTAAAATGTCCTGAAATCAAAATATAATACCAAATATAATCTTTCAACACAGGAAACTTCTCTGATGTGGCCCAAGCAATTCTTCTTTGGAAAGTCAAGGAGGTCTATTCTTCCTACTCCAAATGTCCACCCAGATCTTGAGGAAATAAAACTTACCAAGCTTCCAGTTAGATTTTATCTTCATCTCGGAGACTAACTACTGAATAGTAGCATAAAGGAAAGAAGTCCAAGTGTAACCATGTAGGACTTGCTACCTCTAGGTCTACATAGAAGATATTCTCTGGAAGAACAGCCGGTGTTCTTAACCTCTGAGCCATCTCTCCAGCCCCCGATATTCTCATAAATAATACTAGAAGGGAGCTTCTTAAGACTATCTAGAGAGATTTATGAGTGGTGCAAAAGGCTACACAAAATCAAGTAGACAGATCATAAGTTTGCAGCAACATTGGAGCAGAAATTAACACAAGAACAAAATAGTTAAACATTATTTATTCAACAGTATTTAGCACCTTCCTATGGGCAAGCTGAAGATTTTCTCCACAGAACATAGAGATAAAAGTGTCCATACATAATATACCAGTGTTATGAAGGTGAACAAAATCTGTGATGCAAGCATATGATGCTCTGATTGTGAAGAGAAATTTATTATCTAATATAGTGTGCAGAATAATAATGTGAAACACAAGGAGATTAGAAGAAGGGCTGATGTTCAGAACAAGTAGAAGTCATATTTAAAGCTTCTCAAAGAGAATGACTTGTGACTTTGACCTATTTCTTTCTTTTCTCTTTTTGCCAAGTGACTGATTTTGCATCCTGGTAAGACTATCAAAGATTCCTTCCTTCAGTATTTCTTGCCATGCATATAACACACCTGAGTGAATGAAGTTCTTTTAGCTCTGCTGAACGTTTTGTGGGTGACTTCATGTATTCTTAGACTCAATCTGTCAGAATAGTATGAGACAAGTCTAATTGCTCTTAAAATACATTCATAACTGCTATATTGAGCTAAGTATCACAAACCCAGATATTAATGTACTCACTCATTAGTGGACTTTAAACAAAAAGCAAAGCATTCCCAAGCTGCAAACCACAACCACTGAATAGCTTGAGATCTGAAACACCTTTAAAAGGCCCGGTGGAGCCTATTCCCTCCAGAGGAACACCTGACCCAATCTTGATATTGGGGTGAGGAAAGGAGATTTGCCTGGAGTGGATGCTTAACTAAGCCACCTTGGGCCCTTGAGACCTCCTGCCCTTGCTGGGGAGGAGAAAAGGAGATAGGTAGAAGAGAGAAGGACTAGGAGGGGCAGGAGGGGAAAAGGAGCCTGATCAAGGGGATACATGGATAGAATATGAGACTTTATTCATAATATATATACATATGTATGTATATATCTTTAACTAAGAATAACTATTAATTTGATTTTCCATGTGAGGATGTTGTCTTAGTGTTCTATTGCTGTGAAAAGACACCCTAATCATGGCAACTCTTATAAAAAGAAAGCATTTTATAGGGGCTATTTGGAGCTGGCTTACAGCGTCAGAGATGTCATTCATCATAATGGCAGGTGTTTTTTATGATATTGAAAGTACCTGTTGCTGGATATGGGGCCCCAGTCAGGCATTGGTACAGTGGACAGCATGGGTGTGGGCTGAGAAAGAGACATTCCTATAGGCTCTACTCAAGTGAAGGGACTTTTTTAGAATGAAGGGAAGAGGAGGGGGAGACAGGGAGAGAGAGAGAGAGAAAGAGAGAGAGAGAGAGAGAGAGAGAGAGAGAGAGAGAGAGAGAGAGAGAGAGAAGAGAGAGAGACAGAGTAGAGGGAGAGAGAGAGAAGAGAGAGAGGGGTCTGGGACCTTGCACTCTCTGGCAGGGATGGGGAGCAAAAGAAGTGGCAAAGGGTAGGAGTCTTCTTAAACACTGCTTGATATCATGCACTGAGTTGGCTAGGTTAGTGCATCAGGCCAGGGCTTCAGGAAGTGAATCAGAACACTAACAGTCCTCCATTTTTGATTTTATATAAAGGTGTGTTATTGATGGCAAGTGGTGGGTAATGAGGGTGCAGAATTTTCCCCACTCATGCACATCAGGATTTATGAGTGAAGAGGTAGCTGTCAATCTGGAGACCTCAAGCATCTGCCCCTTGAGGGAGTTAAGAAGACAGGTTTCTAGGAGAAAAAAAAAAGATTATTAACTCTGGTTCTGTGAGTGGGGCTACCATGGCATGGAAAGAGAAATAACTGCCAGAAAAAAATGGATTGGAAAAGTGCCTTGATTGTACAGAGAGGCAAGGGTGAATGAAAGAGACATAAGAGCAGATGTGCCCCTCATTGGGACATCTTGGAAAACCAGGTTTCAGCTGCTTGGGTGGGTGTCCGAGGTGAAGTCAAAGGAACTTGTCAAGATGGCACACCAGACTGAGGAATGGTATGTTCTAGAAGTACTGCAGCCATCACATCTGCTATTTCTTTGTTGTCTGGCAGGAGTGTTGGGCCTGTGCAGGTACCTTTAAATCTCTTTAAAAAGATGGAACATAGAAAAAGCTATGGTGTTGTGTTAAAAGATAGGAACATTTATTCAGGACTTAGTTTCAGCACAGTGAAACACATGTCTAAGTATGTAATCAAAAGAAACTTACTGGATGAAAGTGGTTGAGTGAAGGAGGAGGAGGAAGGCTTTTATACTTTCTCTAATGTTAAATTATGATAGCAATGTGAACTGTGTCTATCCACAGTATTAGCTGTAAGAGAATGAGAGTCTTGGCTGTTGCTGTTGAGTTGATAAGGCCTAGACTCAAATGTCATCAGATATCTGAGAAGGATGAATTATACCTGAGTTAGCAATTGAAAGAGATTCACCTGCTGGCCACATGTGTATCTACCTCTCCATGGTTGTTGAAGGCAGAGGTCTCAGATCCACGTCAGCCTTTGGCCTCCAGGCCTCAGAAGATCTAAGAGTTGTGAGGTAGGAACTCATGGGGAGAATTAACATACCTTGAGTCCTGTTGTGCATTGCCTGAAGAAGGCTTTGGCAGCAATATATGCTAAAGACAATCTTTGTACAATGGCTGGTGTTGCCACTCTGGAGCAAAATGTAGGTAGACATTCTTCTGTGTCCATGAATCATTCTACTTGGAGGAGAAGATTCAGGATGCTGCCAAGAACCAACATATCTATCTATGACATAAAGCTTTTTAGTTAAACATTTTAAATGCCATATTTTGCAGATCTCTGAGCATTTGAGAACTGTCTTTCTATTAGGTATGAATAACTATCAAACCTGTGTTCCCTAATAGTCTTTAATATGCTAGTAGCTTTCATTCTTATTTTTTTTCATTTTTTATTATGAATAAAGTCTCATTTTTTTAATCCATGTATCCCCTTATTCAAACTCCCTTCCCCCTCCCAACCCTCCCAATCACTCTCTTCTCCTCATCTCCTTATCTCCTTCCAAGCAAGGGCAGGAGGTTCCCAAGGTCCCAAAGTGGCTTAGTTCAGCATCCACTCCAGGCAAATCTGCTTTTCTCACCTCAACATCAAGACTGGGTCAGGTGTTCTTCTGGAGGGAATGAGCTCCAAGGTGCTGGACCAAGGTGCTTCAGATCCCAAGCTGTTCAGTGGTTGTGCTTTGCAGCTTGGGAATGCTTTGTTTTTTGTTTAAAGTCCACTAATGAGTGAGTACATCCCCCTGTTTATATTTCTGGATTTGTGATACCTCACTCAGGAGGATATTCTCCAAATCCATCCATTTGCCTACAAATTTTAAAATATCATTTTTTTCTTACTGCTGAGTACTACTCCATTGTGTAGATGTACCTCAGTTTGTTAATACATTCTTCAGTCGAAGGGCATCTAGGTTGTTTCCATGTTCTTTATTCTTACATATTCCTAATAGACTACCATAAAATTAAAGAAAATGACAATATTAAGTATTCCACTGAATAAAAAATACCTCAAATTTATGTAGAACTGTTTTTAGTAAAGAATAATGTCTTCACAGAATACAAGGTATCAAAGTCTGATTGTACTTTGTGTTATTGATGTAAAATAAAGTAATAAAATGATATTATATATTTATTACTAGATATTGGCTGAATAGAATATTCATAGACAGGAATTTTAGACAAAGGGGATACATTTGAAGCACAGTGAAAACAATGCTGTCATTTTATTTTCTGGCGTGTTATTGAATTACAAAAATAGATAACAAAATATATGCAAATTCAAAAGTATTGAGGTTTTATAAAACTGTGGAAGTAATTTGCCAGGAATCATCATTCAATTACAAATGACAGAAGAACAAGTGATATTGGCCAGTATTTTATCATTGCAGAACCAAGAAAAAGATTGCCATTTTGAAAATCTTTCTGAAAAATTAAAATAAAAATTGTGCATAGACAAAATATTTAGAGTAGTAGGCTCACAAATTTTATTGATGATTGAGAAAAACCCCTGGTACCAGAATCAGTCTTAAAAAGCCCCTAACCATCCTAACAGCACCAATTTTGAAATAAAACACTTTTTGCTTTTTATATGACTTTATATTCTTCATGTTAGGGCTATCTGAATTTCTAATTTAAAAAAGAACACATATGTTTGATTACCTTTCAGTATTGTTTTTAAATAATCATGTGTTTTGAATTTCTCAATTAAATGTACATAGATGTATAGGTCTCTAAAAATATCATGTTGTCACTTAAAACTAACACAGTTTATTCAGAAGTGAAATAAACTCCAGGAAAACTATTAGAAAGATTTTATTATCTGGACAATCTTTAAAAAACAACAGTGGGGGAAGATTGTTGTTATGGTAAACCAGTATGAAAAAAATGGAATATATTTTTTCATAACATCACCTGGGTTATTTTCAGTATTTTTCAAATGTGAATTTACATCTTCTTTTGAAGCACTTATTACCCTGACAATATCAAACAGTGATACTGAATCATCACAGTTTTTCAGTATTTGAAAATTTAAACTGTATAAAATTGATAAATTTGTTAGTATATATATATATATGTATATATACATATGCATGATTTTAAGATATGTAATATCTCTTACATGTTCCTTGAAATCATTTAGAAAACATTCATTACTATCTGGTATTTCCATGAAATAACATTCCATATAAATTTACATATATTTACCCCTTTCAGGAACTGACTACTGTATGTTAAAAGGAAAAAAGTTAGAAATTACATGATTTGCTGATGTGTTATTCTTATCAGTATACAGAAAGTAAGATGTGAAAGAAAAATCTGGGAGTGTCTGTCTCATGTAATTGACAAAGCACAGACATTCATTAAGATGTGAAGAACAGCCCTGGAGGAAGTTCATGATCAAGCAGGGTGAATCTTTTCTTTGTTGTCATTAACAATAACTGTAAATCAGACAGTGACACATGACCCAAAATGCACAAATGTAAACACAATGTCAAATTTAAGTAATTAGATTAATCATCTCCTCAGCAAAGCCACATGTCAGGTAGAGAAGTTATTAAGATCGTACCTTGAAAAACTTTTAAAACATGTAAATATTGGGTTTTGACAACTCTCTGAAAATGGAGAGTTGATTTAGTTTCACCATTTTGCACAGCTTTCCTGGTGGCATAAATCTCTTAAAGAAAATAAAATCTATGCCTTTAAAGTGAATAAAGGATTATTCATTTTATAATATTATAATATTTATTTATGGGTGAACATTCATATCAGAAAGATACTCCCATTTGCTCCAGTGGCTTTTTGTTCTGTTTTTATTCCTTCAGAGCTTCTTGGTGATACATGCTGTTGTTTGACAGACACATAAACACACATCTATTCATCTAATTATTACTTAATATTCAAGTCAATATTATATATCTTTAATAACTAACATATAATTAAGTTATTTTCCAGGATGTGTTTTGGAGTTTTTATCCAAATTCTGTTCAGTTTTTCTTAGGAAGACATTATTTCAGTCATTACTGGGGAAGTAAATGACAATTAGAAATAATCCACAAACTCAGGTTTCAAAAAATGAATGTTATGTGCTACCTAGAAGTATGTTTACCATCATGAAGAAAGTTTCAATATTAACTATTAAAGGGTTTAGTATATATCTCTGTTGGTAGAGTTTATTATATATGATGATCAAAATTTAATCCCTAGCACAACAAAGCACCTTTGAGGATCTGGCTCATGTCAATCATCTAAACACTGAGAAAATGGGGATGGAAGGATCAGAAGCCCAGTGCCTACTTGACTTACATAGTAATTCTGAAGATCAAATTGGACTGCAAAAAATTCTGTCACAAGAAAATAAAAGTAACTCATCAACAAACTATGATATTTCTCTAAATATGTAAAGTTACTTCTCTTTATTAGTTAAATTTCAAAGTGATTCTTCCTAAATATGGTGAAAATATGGATCGCTTTTGGTGAGTCTATTTTATAAAATCTGTTCAAGCTTGAAATCAGAAGGAAGTTAAGAGAGACATCCAGGGATTCCCCTAGGAAGAGATAATAGAGACTTCCTTAGCTAATTGGGAACATAACGGGTAGCAACGAAGAAGAGGACAGAACAAATCATGAGAGACATGGTTGAATGAGAGGAGTAACGAAGAGAAATAGAAAAAAAGAGATTGACATCTTGATAGAGGAAGCTAATGTAGGGTTGGTAAGAGGCCTGGTGGGAGGGAAACTTTCAAGAACTTAAGGATGTCCCTGGCTAGGTCTCGAAAAAATAGTGAAGGGGATGCTTAAACAGGACTTCCCCAACAATCAAATGAGTAACAACTCTTAAGTTTCATCACAGAACCTAAATGCAACAATGAATAGAGGTGGAGGCAGAGATTCATGGCTGAGAACTGGGCCAAGCTTCACTTCCAGCTGAGAGCAGAGGAAAGTCTTTATGAAAAAGGAGATAAGGATTATGAAGAAAATTCCCACAGTGACGGCTGGCTGGAGCTCTGTGTGACTCAATGAATAGAGAACTGTGGAACCATTGGGGAAAGGAGCTAGGCCCTCCTTCGGTAGACAACTGGCAATTGACATGGGCAGTAGGTGCAGGCTCAAGGGGTGGAATCTGACTTTTTTCTTGTGCTTGGGATGGGACTTGGGAGCTCATTCCTTGCAGAAGAGTGCCTAACCTAGTCTTGATACTGGGATGAGGAAATCGGACTTTCCTTGTGTGAATGCACCAGGCTGAGCTGACCCACCTTGGGACTTCTTGCTCTTTGTGGGGAAGCCATGTGAACATGTTATGGGGAGAGGCCAAAGGTGGACTGAGAGGAATTGGGAGTGGGAAAGGAGGGTGGTCAGGATGATATATGGAAAAAAGACCTTTATTTATAAATACAAAAATGTTCAGATCATATTCACTCTATCTCCTGTTCTTAGATTCTAAATTCATCCTATTTAACGATGTTCTTGACTTCACAATTTTTCTTTTGTAAAATCAGAAACTTATTGAATATAATATTCCTAGCTGTTTAGTTTTTAACGTGTAGGACCGTTTCCTGGAACATGACAGACTTACTAAGATCTGCATAAAACCCATGGCTGGGAAACTCATAGGCTTTAAGGGTGAACCAGCTACTATTATTTTGATAAATGTACAGAAAACCAAACTGTAATATAATATTAGAGATTCTTGAAACTCTTAGACCTCATCAGAAAGGTTTCTTTCTATAGGAGATGTAGGTTTTACAGAAACTCCCAAGTAATCTAAGTGAAGATTTTGACTGTAGAAGGCTCAAATGCAAACGAGCCTCCGAATCAAAGTCCTTTCCAAAGCATAGGAACCCTCACAAAAGGCAGGGTGGACAAACTGTAAGGGAAAGAAGCTGAGGAAGAGCAAAGCAAATCAGAATAGAATCCTCTGGACATGACAAGTCTATTGCAATTAAGAACTCACAGCAGCTATGTTTGATTGCACAATATTGAACAAGCCTAACCCTTGAAGTAGAAAAGAATTCATATGCTATAACTTCTTACTGAGCAGCTAGAGACAGTTTGTGTCTTGTAAAGGACAGGGATATAGTTTTCTTTCTTTTAGGCCAGTAGACTTTGATTCAGATTTTATTTTTTTAGTTATCTTTGCTCCAATGTATTTATTTATATTAATAATTGTGGCATTTGTCGATAAAGATTTTGGCTTTTTATTATCTATTTATTTATCAACATCTATTAATATATAAAAGACACATTAGTATTGAAATTTCTTTAAAAAGATGCAACATTGGGAATATCTTAAAGGGAGAAACTTGATAAACATAGCTTCAAATTTAACAATAGTTGTAGTTAGTTTGTTCTTATGTAGACATATTAAATAATGAAAATAATTGTTCTCTGTCTCTTTTCTCTAAAACACATGGGGCATAAAAATATTGCTTCTTTTTTATTTTCTCTAGACCTGGGTAAAGAGTCTCTGAGTCCTGAAAGGATTTTATATCCCATACTTGCTTCCAACATGTAATTCACTTTCATTAGCTTCCTATTGAATGTTGAACTTAAAACTTAAAACTACACAAACATATGCATGTCTCATCTAGTAAATGTGATTTTTTTGTTTTGTATTTGTGTATCTTGTGTATTTCACAAAATTCAATTATATACTTACTATGAACTTGGTATAATATCTTATGTTTGAAGATTTTTCTGATTTCTGTGACACTTTAGAATTTTTTTGTAAGACTTAAGTGTTGCATTAGAAAGTTGTAAATTTTGTTGTTGTTTATCATACTTAAGTCATTTAGCTATCTGTTATTTCTTCCTGTGAAAATCCAATGTGAGACAATTTCATTGTCATTATAACAACAGTGCCCATTGAAATAGAGCCTATCTTGCTTAGTAGGTGGACATTGTAATATCTATGGCTCTAAGCACTGTGCACATTTATGAGTCTCTGTATTCTATTTTATGACACAAAGAAGGTTATTTGATCAAGGGTGTATGAGTAGTGCTTTCTATAATATAAACATAAATATTTTAAATACAGTTTAAATTAGTTAAGCAATTTGTCCTGAATTATTAAATCAGTTAATCAATAAAAGTGACTTCTATTCTAAGATGTGTGTTCTCCCCACCTTTGATCTGTTTATGGTACCATGAATACTAAAACAGAAATGTAGAAGAATAAATAATAGTCCATACACTGAACCTAGTTAATTTGCCTCACATTTTAATTGAATCTAAGGCTTACTTTAAAGAACTTTTGAATTTATCATCATTTAGCATCATTATTCTAATACTTAACTTGTCTCATTTAAAAAGGTTTAATGTTGCACTGTGAAAGAGTAAGTTCATCTCTAAATGCACTTTAGGTTCTTCTTTATAGGAAGCTTCCCTGTGCTTTGACGAAGGTTCAATAGCTTGTGTCTTATATTGGTTTGGAAAATATTTTATTTTCAGCTTGACACACACACACACACACACACACATGTATCAATGTGTTTCTGATATCAGTCTTTATAACTTGTTTTCTAATCAAACACATGTCAATGATTATAAATTTATGTTTACAAAATATTACCTCAAACAGTTATCTTTCCTGCTCAGAACAAAGTATCTTTCACATTCCTGTTAGAAATGTGTGTGTGTGTGTGTGTGTGTGTGTGTGTGTGTGTGTATAAAAGAACACAAACTCAAATAACAATAAAAAAGAAGTTCATTTGGCACATGAACTCTACCTTCAACTTTTCACCTGAGGATAAAAACCTTAGGTTTATAGTTATGAACAGCTCTAAAATTTGTAAATGTTGTTTTGAATTGATATCTTTTTATGTCAATTTTATTAGATCAAGAGGGAAATAAATTCAGCAAAAAACCTAATCACTAGTGTAAAATATGTGTGAATTCTTGCTCTGGATTATTAAAAGAAAGTTATAAAGAATGCTTTTAATAAAAACAAAAAGGGACAAATTAAATGCATACTAAATATGTTTAGACTCAAAATATAAGAACATATCCCTCTGAAAAGGTTGATATTTTCAGGTTGCATATTCTGTATTATTGTTGATGTGACACAGTAGTAAACATGTTAAACACATATGAATATTTTAAATATAAATGTGCTTTTTTGTGTACAAAATATACATAATATATTTTATATATATTTCTGAAATTATAGAAAATAACTTGAATCTAAAGCAAAGAAAGTTCACAGCAACCATACAGTAAATTCCATGAATATTTTTTGTTAATAGGATTGTGTGCATTTGAAAATAGCCTTGTGGTGCTGAGAAATATGTACATTCCTTTGCATTTGGCTGGAAGCTTCTTTATGGAATGCACTATGGCAGTTTCTTAGAAAACTGGGAATTCATCTCCCCAAGGATCCAGCAATACCACTACTGGGCATATTCCCTAAAGATGCACATTCACACTCCAAAGGCCTTAGCTCAACTATGTTCATAGCAGCATTACTCATAGCAAGAACCTGTAAACAACCTAGATGCCCTCAACTGAAGAATAAATTAACAAACTGTGGTATATATACATAATGGAGTACTACTCAGCAGTAAGAAAAAAAAAATGATATCCTAAAATTTGCAGGCAAGAGAACAGATTTGGAAAATATCCTCCTGAGTGAGGTATCACAAATCCAGAAAGATAAGCAGGGGATGTACTCACTCATTAGTTGACTCTAAACAAAAAAGAAAAGAGTAAAACATGTCCAAGCTGCAAACCACAACCACTGAACAGCTTAGGATCTGAAAGACCTTGAACTGGCACCTAGGATCACACTCCCTCCAGAAGAACATCTGATCTAGTCTTGATATTGGGGTTAGGAAAGCGAATCTCCCAGAAGTAGATGCTGAACTAAGCCACTTTGGGGCCTTGAGAACTCCTGCCCTTGCTGGGGAGGAAATAAAATGATGTGGAGAAGAGAGAGTGACTGGAAGGGACAGGAGGGGGAAGGGAACTTGAACTAGGATATTACAGATAAAAAAAATATGGCTTTATTCATAATAAATAAAAAAGAAAAGAGTCTTTAAATAAATTTGTCCATGTGAAATTATTAGCTAGAAACATGCAGTTCAAATTTGGCCATGATAAAATACGACATTTGTTTCTAGACATTTCTTTTTTACCTTCCTGTTTATAGCTGCTTCCCAAGTAATTGACTTGGAGGCTTAGTATTTCTTATAAATGGTAGGCCTGTAACTTGACTTTATTACTGACTAGCTCTTACTCTTAAATTAATCCACAATTCTCATCTATGTTTAGCCTAGTAACTTGGTACCTTTTCTCATTATTGACCTCTCTTCTTGCTTTTTCAGCATCTGTCTGGCAACTTCTGACTTAGCATTTCTCTTCCCAGCATTCTTAGTTTTGTTATCCCACCTATACTTCCTGCCTTGCTACTGGCTAGTAAACATTTTATTAAACCAATTTGATTAACAAACCTTTACAGTGTACACAGGATTATTTCATAGCAGAACTTGCTATTTCCCAGTAATTTCAATCCTATATTTTATTAATTTTTTTAAATTTACTTTTACCTTATATTCATAGGTGGTTTGCCAGCATGTGTGTCTTTGTGAGAGTGTTGAATTGCATGGAACTTGCATTAATAGACAGTTGTGAGCTGTCATGTGAGTTTCTAGGATTGAACCTGAATCTTTAGGAATAGCAGCCAATTCTTTTAACTGCTGAGTCATCACTCCAGGCTTAATTTTTTTCTTATTTAAAAAACATTTTTTTCTATTCTGAACTAAATCCAAAATATGACCAACAATTAAAATTTGTAGCTTTGTATCTAAAGTAAGGTTTCATTTCCATTTGTATTTGAGTCTTTTAGGGCTAGAGTAGTATTGTTATTACTTGAAGAATATCATGTTATTTTCTAAAAATAAATGCCATAAACATAAAATTGTAACTAAAGATTCTTTTTAATTTATTAATTAAATTTATTAATTAATTTTTAAATCTCTGACTACAGTTCCTGCTGGCTTTTCTTCTTGTATTTCCCCTCTATCCATTTCTTCTCCATTTTTGTTCAGAAAGGATTATGGCTCCCATTGGTTTCTACAAAGTGTGGCATATTAAGTTAATGGAAAGACTCATTTCCCTGCCTTGTATTAAAACTAAGCAAGGAAAGCCAGTATGTGAAATATATTCCTGTAAGTCATCAAAGCATTAAAGACTAGCCCTGCATTTACCAGCATCTACCAGCAGGAACCCCACAGTAGATCAATCTACACAAATATAACACATATGTAGAGGGCCAAAGTCAGTCCCATGAAGGCTCCCTGGCTTTTTGTTCAGAGTCAGTTAGGTCCTATGAGACCAGGCTAGCTGCTTCTGTAGGTTCCCCTGTGATATCATTGACCTGCAAGCTTCTACCATCTTCCACCTTTTTTTTTAATAGACATTTTTTTAAAGATTTATTTATTTATTTATTTACTTACTTACTTACTTACTTACTTATTTATTATTTTTACAGTATGCAGAAGAGGGTACCAGATGTCATCATAGACATATGGTTGCTGGGAATTGAACTCAGGACCTCTGGAAGAACAGTTGGTGCTCTTAACCTCTGAGCCATCTCTTCAGCCCCATCCCCAGGGATTCTCTGTAAATAACCCAGTGCTTTGCTGTGAATCTCAACATCAGTTTCTATAAGTCAGTGGGTGAAGGCTCTCTATTGATAATTATGTTGGTTACAGATCAGATTACAGAACATGGCCAGCTCAGACTACCTATTGTTAGGAAGCTTATCTGGGGTTATCCTTAAAGACTTGTGGGAGTTTTTCTTTCACTAGGTTTCTACATGACCCCAAAATGTAACCCTATCAAGACATCTCTTTTATTCCTCTCACCTACCATCAAGCTGCTCAATCCAATCCCTCATGTTTATATCTCTGCTGGCTCCTAGTCTAACCAAAAGATTTCCTAAGAATAAGTTTAAATTAAAAAGTAATTTACTTTTATCACTTACTGAATTCAAATTTTCTCTGTTAACAGGACTGCTTAATTTGTTTAAGAATATATATTTGTTACTGTACAAAGCAAGATTTTCTCAAAAAAGATTCTTATCAGCATAGAATTACAATAGCATATACATAGTGTTAAAGTATCTAAAAACAGATGTATTTTACAGAAGAAATTAAAAATTTCAGAATAGGTAATTAGTGAGTTAAATATATACCCTGTATATTAATAAATGTGAAATTTTATATGATTATAAAACTATAACACATTTTTCATACAAACTATGTATGTATGTATGTATTAATTAGCACATATATACTGAATTTCATATATAGTATTTATACTACATGTACCTCATATATACATAAGAATACTTTCACACAAATGGTAATTATTTAAACCATGACATCCATAAAAGTCTTCACTCTAAGTCAATGTGTAGATTCTCTGTTTTCCATTTTTTCAACTTTTCAGGTAATAAAAATAATAACAAAATTTATTCATATTGCTTTCCACTTGCCACTTCTCCTCTACTTAAAATAATAGTAATAATGATAATAACAATTGAAGTAGAACTGATTTAAATTTTTCTCTACACATAAAACCAGTATTTTATTCAATAACCTGGTGAGGGATGCAAAACTAATTAATATTCAGCTTATAAGGCATAGCTAAGGTATTGACTCCACACTCAATCACTGCACACAATTATCTCTCACAGGATTCTTCTGTAGGAAACAATGTTACAACACCCTGCTAATTTGTCTTTATTAAAAAAAAAATGTTACCTTGGGATGTGACATATATTCCTCAAAGACCCATAAGAATCATTTCAAAATGTAAGTGATTAAATTTATTGACACTATTATGTATATTACGTATCTGATTTCAAAAGAAGTTTCATAAATGTCAGAGCACAAAGCAATAAACTATCCAATATAAACTCAATAACAAAACTAGCTTTACCTCATGTTTTCTACATTGGTGTGTACAAATCATCCTTTGTCTGATCTCATATGTATTTATTTTAATTATTTTATACATATGTAGTGTGTGTCCATGTGTGTGCATTTCTCTATGCACATTTTATGTGTGAATTTGTGTCTGTGTATGTGTGGTCTTTCTGGGCTGAACATTTATCACTTTTCACATTATGTTTTTGATAGGAACTCTAATTCATTCTGACATTTACTATTTGATTAGGATCAGTGGCTCAACAGTTCTAGGCTTGTCTCTCTATTTTTCACAATAGAATATTATAGATTAGGCTTGTAGAACCACCATGTGTCCTACTGTAAATGGGTTTCAGGAGTGCAGGTTCATTCCCCATATTATCATAGAAGCCACTACTCATTCAAATCGCCTTAGAATTCCTAAATTTATTTTACCTAAGACTATTTTCTTTTTAAATAATTTATTTTTTTCTGCTTTGCAATTTTCTTTGTAAACTAAAAATTGTATAATTTTATTTAGTATAATTTTTATTATTTTTGTTGATCTTCCCTAAAAAATGTATTTTACTAAATGGTGTTCGTTATTATGGCATTATGTAATGTCACAATATTTAATGTAAGACAAATATAACCTGTATCTGAAGCAAATGTTTCTTGGTTAATAGATGGATTCTATCTAGGAATTCATAAGTCATATTAAACTAGAATATCTGAAAATGCTATTACATATGTTATTTGCACTAAATTCAGTCTTTGAGGATGATAATATTGCATATAGTATAGACACTTCATTTTGCCAAAAGGGCTAACAATAAATGTGCTCATTCAAAATGCTCATAACTTTCCATTAGGAATGTGCATGGAGCTCATTACAATTCTTGGAGAGTGTTGATGTATTGATGTACTTTCAAGCTATCCTTGGAATACTTAAGTGGACAATAAATGAGTACTTATATCATATTCTCAGTTAGTTTCCAAGTCATACCTTTATCCAAGTTCACCAATTCTAGTACAGATATGATTCTAAGATTAAATATTGCTGTAAATTTTTTGCCAAGTTATGTAATAATTTATTTCTGCAAAAGAGGCAGATAAACAGAGAGTCTGGATTATGGTTATTATATTTTCTTTTAATTTTTTAACTTTTAATGAGCTAACTATAGAAAGACAATTGATTGCTAAGGCTGCTAAGTTAAACAAATACATATACTTTAAAGATAAAAAAAGAAATACTCTGGATTAATTTAGCTTGTCCTTCTAACTAGAAGTAATTGACAGATTCATGGTTGGCTTTATTTTTGTGGACTTCTCTGTTTTCAGAGTCAGAGTAGTCACAATTCAATTTAAGGACAAAACAAGGATTTATATATTTTTCCTCTTTTTAGTTGTTCTATAACTGTATTTTCTTTAAAAAAAAAACATAATGCTTTTCACAAGCATATTAAAAGTCTTGAGCTGATACAGAAGTACTTGAAATAATAACTAATGTGACCTCAAACTATCTCAAGTGAACCTGGTTTATAGATCTCACTTATTAGCTACTGTTATTGTTAGTTTTATTATTTACACATATGACAATGTCAACTGAAGTGTATTCAGAAGGAATAAAAACACTAATATTTATTTGTTTCCTAAATTTATTTGTTGATTTAGTCTTAAATGGAATTTAATGAATCAGCATTAAATTAACTTAATTCTCCTGCCTACATTCTCTCACTGTTTCCTTTCCTCTGTCCATTAGTTCCTTTCATTTTTCTTCACTACTTTCCATTCTATGGCTTCATCTTTATTTTTCTATCTCCATCGTAGAGATTAAACACACACATTAGGCAACTATTCTACTAGAAATCTGCCTTCATAGTCATGGTTATTAGTTTGAAGTTAAAGTAAATACTAATTGCAAAAAGTTTCAAGTGTCATTGTTCACACATTTTACTACTCCAAGTATTTTTCCAAATAAAACTAATACATTAATTAGTTAAATATATCTACTATTTGATATGTAAGAAACCATAGTAACTGCTTGATAATATTTTTGATAGTGATCAACAATAAAATTATTAACTTGGGCATCCAAATTTGGATATTAAGCGTTAATGTAGATTTTTATTATTATTAAATATTAAAAATTCAGGTTTCCACTAACTTTAACATTTATTAAACTTTAACATTTAACATTATGAAAAATTATATATTATTAAAATTATTCTCTAAAGTAAGTTTAAAACTATTTCAACACATAAGTTTTCAGTTTAATTCTTTTTATAGCAATTTTTTATGACTACAGACTAATAATATTTGTGTGTGAGAGGTTGAGATAGACACATATAGAGAGCAGATATTAAGATATATTACATCACTTATGTTTAAAGTTGTATTACAATATTTATTTACCCACAATTAGTAAAACCTTTAGCTGATTTAAAATGTTAATTTTCACATTTTCTCAAATGTTCAGAAATTCCTACTCATTGACATATATTGCCTTCCAAATACACCACATTTTTATATTGACATTCAAGAAGAAAATCTGTCAGAAAGTATTATCACTTATTAATTATATAATAAGAATCTATTTTGTTTTTTGGCAATGGCAACTTAGAAATCTGTGTTTCGTTTTTTTCCATTAATATGAGATTTAATTGTCATGTGTTTAAAATGCACAAGAGTTGTAGAGGAATCCTCTATTTACAATTTTGCCAACTCTCAATGTAATAAATTTAACTTAAACCCAACATACAGCTCATAGACCTTGAAATGACACTATAGAGGATTTTTAGGCTTTATCAAAAAAACAAAGCATTCTGTCCAACAGAGAGTAATGTTTCAGAATTAATTATTTAAACACATGTCCTGAATTAAAAAACACAGGCAATAGTATGTACATCCCTCATTGTTAGATAGTCAAAAAATTGCACATTTTCTGTGGTTCAAAATTTTACTTTACAATTATCTGCTCTTTTATCATAGGCAAGCCTATAGGATCCATTAAACATGAAGAGAATTATAAATATTAAAATTGTGAAAGGCACTGATGGTCTAGAAAAAGAAATTATAAACTCTTCTTTATATGTGGAATGTTTCCACCTTTAATAGTTAAATAATAAATCAAAGAGAAAATAGGAGAGAAGGGAAAAACAAAATTATAAAACAAACTTTTATTAGAAATTTGTGTTTCTGATAATTCTAAAGAAATATATGCAATAATTTTAGGTTTGAGACACAATTAAGAAAGATAGAGTAGGATTTCAAATATTTACTTATTGCAAATTGTTTTTCTTTAACTTGTGAGTGCTTATTTATTTTAAATTAGTGATGTAATAGAAAAATAATTTCCATACATTTTTTATAGTACATGTAACTCAAAATTTCAACAAGAAGATGGGAATATTCATATACATCTGCCTAATGAGAATAGTGTTCATAAAATAAAATTGTCAATTTTACAGAATAAATTTCAAATTTTTGAGATATTTTCCTCTTCAAGTTTGCCAAAAAGCTGTGGAGTGAATTGAGAGTCATTAATATTCCCTTAATACAGAAACTGAAATATATTTTTGTCATTTCTTCATCCTCAAAAAATAAAAGCATGTGGCAAAGATTAATGGTCTTAAGCAACTCCCTACAGGTTGTGGTTTCATGCCCCAGTGATTATTTTGTCATTATGCTGCAAGAGTTGCCACCAGAGCCACATATGCTTTCAGCTACAAATGCAGACAAGACCAAAAGGTCAAGGTACTTTAACAGCATGATATTTCTTCAATCTGACATTTGTGCTTATAGCAAAAGCCACCACAATTACATAATTAAAGGGCTAACATAAATATATTGGGGGTATGCGTTGGAGTCTATTAGGAACAGTAATAGACTGAAATCAAGAGATGTAATACGAGCTCCTTTAAAGTAACCAGCTTACTCACATAAGGAATGTGCTGGACAATTAGCTTTGATCAATTTAATTAGAAGTAGTTTAAACGTGGCTTTCAACTCTGATCAGCCTATTTTAAGTTTTGATCTTTCTTTTTATGAATTATGGACTTTGACTTCCTGACTAAGTCTTGTACTTACACTTGTTTTCTGTCTTAAGAGAATGGAATATTTACCCCATAGACATCTGTTGTCTTTCCATTGTCAAAAAGTTTATACTTCTAGATACTTTAAGCCAAAGAGATTTATTTTATACCACAAAGATAAAAAATATTTCAAACTCAAGCCTGTACTAACTAGAGAGTTTGATTTTGTAGGGAGCTGCGTTGTACCACACCCCAAAGGTGGCACTGGTTTCCACCTTCCACCTTGCTGATGGGATGGTGAGTGCTCTCAGGAGTAAACAACTCCTTATTGGCTGTAGGCAAGGATGGTGGCTTGCTTCCTGCGCCTCAGGACCTATGAGCAATGTCCACTTGGTTTACTGGGATTGGAGGCCCAGAGGGTATTTAGCAACGAGCAGACTTCCCTCCCGGGTCGTTCGTCATTCCTCTAAGAGTGAGTGAGTCATTCGTCATCTGTCTGAGAGTGAGAGTGAGAGTGAGTGAGTGAGTGAAAGACAAGAAGATATTTGAAAGGCCCGAATAAACTGCAAAGAGAAGGATTCAGTGTTGCGTTTTCCTTGCTGGCGAGGTCGTACGCGACCGATTTGATGTTTTTCTTTTGGTGAATACTAGTTTCCCAAATATAGTTTCAGTAGCTATAACTTCATTATCCTCAAAAATATGGATATTTGATAGAAAACCATGAAGTTATAGCAGTCTAATATAGTCAATTTCTTCTTTTTTAATAATATTTTTATTATGAGTAAAGTCATATTTTTATCCATGTATATCTTTGTTCAAGCTCCCTTCTCCCTCCTTCCACTTCCAGTCACTCTCTCTTCTCCACATCTCCCCAACTCCTCTCCAGCAAGGGCAGAAAGTTCCAAGGTCCCAATATGGCTTAGTTTATCATCCACTCCCGGCAGATCCACTTTCCTCACTCTAACATCAATACTGGGTCAGGTGTTGCTCTGGATGGAATGGGAACCAAGGTGCCAGTCTAAGGTCTTTCAGATCCCAAGCTGTTCAGTGTTTGGGGTTTGCAGCTTGGATATGGTTTGATTTTTGCCTTTTTTGCCTTTAATTTTTTTAGAGTCCACTAATGAGTGAGTACATCCCCTGCTTATCTTTCTGGGTTTGTGATACCTCACTCAGGAGAATGTTCTCCAAATCCTTCCATTTGCCTGCAAATTTTAGGATATCATTTTTTCTTACTGCTGAGTAGTACTCCATTGTGTAGATGTAGCACAGTGTGTTAATCCATTCTTCAGTTGAGGGGCATCTAGTTTGTTTCCAGGTTCTTGCTATTACAAATAATACTTCTATGAATATAGTTGAGCTATTTCCTTTGGAGTGCAAATGTGCAACTTTAGGGTATATGCCCTGTAGTGGTATCGTTGGACCCTTGGGGACATTGATTCCCAGGTTTCTGAGAAATCACTATACTGCATTCCAGAATGGCTGAACAAGCTTATACTCCCACCAACAATGGAGAAGTGTTCCACTTGCTTCACAACCTCTCGAGCATAGGCTTTTATCTTTGTCTTTTACTGTAGTCAATCTGACATGTGTAAGGTGGTACTTCAAAGTTGTTTTGGTTTGCATTTCTCTGATGGCTAAAGAAGTTGAGCACTTTTTCAAGTGCTTTTCAGCCATTCGTAATTCTTCTGCTGAGAATACCTTTTTTTAGTTCTGAATCCAATTTTTTGTTTGGGTTATTGGATTTAATAAATATTTACAGAAGCTTCCGCCCAAATACAAACGAATATACATATTTCTCAGCACCAGATGGAACTTTCTCCAAAAGTGACCACATAATTGGTCATAAAGCAAATATCAGTAGATAAAAAAAATGAAACAATGACTTATTTTCAAGATTTTACCAAAACTAATGTAAAAAAGAAAGAATATAAGTTTCTATTTTAATTTTTTTTCTTTATTTCTAGAGTATCTGATGGAATAAAAACAAGAACTCAAAACAGGAAAGAAGTTAACACAGGCTGGTTTAAACCTCAGGATGTGAGTAGGCTCCTCTAGCAAGGTTTAGGAACAGAACAACTTGAATAACTGGTATGCTAACTATTGAAAATTCTTATGCTATAATTATGAACATAATCATATGTTGTAGAATTTTATGTTAGAATGGGCCCCATTTATAGCACCACTCACTATTAACATAAATGGAGCCCCAGTGCAGCTGATTAATGATACAGAGGTTCAGTAAGGGTCATAGAATATAGGTTTCCAACCTGTACTCATTTTGAATCATTTTGGATTCTGTAAGTACACATAAATAAAGTTAGATTTATAATTAGATGTGTATAATGTTGGTTGAATCCTGGAGAGTGACAGAATCTGAAACAAAAGGTGAACAAATCCAGGGACAAAGGACAGGAACCTATGCTCCCATATATAGCATGATTGTTATAATAGAGAAACTGATAATCTAAACCTATAAGGCTATTTGACTCTCAGATTTGGATTATGTTAAGTTTCACCTATCTGATTATGTGAAGTAAGACATGCTAATTATCATGCTTTTATCTCTATACCCTGTTTCACTCTCTTTCATAATTAAAAAAAAATTTTTTGAAACAACTGAAGTCATATCTTCAGCAGCTCTGGTTTATATTTATTTCAAACCAGTAAAATAATCCAGGTTTTTTCTCACCATGACACATTCCTTCAAACTTGAATATGTTACCAACTATGAAATGTAGGGTGAAATGGTCAGATTTAGCCTTCTGATATTACTAATTTCACTTTTTCTGAGCCATGTTTTCTCTGTTCACAGATTGTTAAGAATAATTGAATTTCCCCCCATGTATCTATCAGAATTACATTGTTGCATTAGAGTTATGATATATGCCAAACACATCCAACATTATTATATAAAGAGCTGCTTTTTGGTACACACTAGATTCCAAGCTGCTTTGAACAAGAACTACATAAAGATGGTTCCCTATAGAGAGAGGCTTTTTGGTCCTGCCTAGATCTGTGTTTTAGACTAATCTCTTCCTTCTGACATCCCGCAGCTACTTATAAAATAATTAATTATATACTGGTCTATGTTTCAGGTTCATTATTAACTAGCTACTAAAACTTACCCAATTTCTATTAATCTGTGTAGTGCCACATGGCCAGTGGCTTATGAGTACTTTTTTAAAAATTGTATTATTATCACTATATGATTTTCAATATTATTTTTATTATTAGGAATCAAGTCATATTATTTATCCATGTATCCTCTTGTTCAACTTCCCTTCCCCATCACACCCCTCCCAAACACATGACCCAGTCTTGATGTTCGGGTGAAGAAAGCAGATCTGTCTGAAGTGGATAGTGAACTAAGTCCACTTGGGACCTTAGGACCTACTGCTCTTGCTGGGGAGGAGATAAAATGATGGAGAGAAGAGAGAATGAGGAGTACTTTTATATTTTGCTTCTTGGATAGCTGGAATGCATGTCCCACACCCTGTCTTCTTCTGTCTTTCTGCTGGAATTTTCTGCTTGGCTATAAGCTTTCTTAACCATAGGACAAAACAGCCTCTTTATTAACTAATTGTAGTAACACACATTCATAACCTGAAGAAAGACAATCTTACTTCTATTCCCTGAATATTAAGTAAAAGGGTAAAAATATTTCTTTGACATCACTTTAAGTGAAAAAAAAAAAAAACGGTAAGAGGATATACTCTCTAAAAATAATTTAATGAAAATTATTTTAGTTTAATTTTTAGTGTTAAAAATCTGTAGAACATTGTACAAAACTTCTCAAATTTTATTTCTTTCTATGTATTTGACTTATTTTCCTACATTTAATTAAAGCTAAAACAATTACTTTCAAGAAAACTTTAGTGATATGAAAACTCTTAAGTGCTATGGGACTGTAGTCTTGCACACTCTAAATATTTGTCACTGTAAATATTGATTTAATAAATTGCTGATTGGCTACAAGATAGGCAGACAGAACGCATAAACAGATTGATGAGACAAATAGATTTCAGGGAAAAGGAGGAGTCATAGATAGCAGCAGGAACAGAGGAAGAAAGATGAAAATGTTGCATTGAGAAAAGGTACCAAGCCAGGTGGCTAAATAGAAACAGAGATATGGGTTTACTAAAAGTATAAGCATTAGTAAGTTAAGCCTGAGCCACAGGCCAAATAACTTGTTATTAATATAAGCCTTTTTGTGGTTGTTTGGGACAAAATGGCTATGGGAATAAATAGGTAAGACAGAGAAACTTTTTATTAGAATTAGAAGAATGTTTTGAATCATTAAATGGGTAGAGCTTATTTTCTGCTATTAAGAAGACATAATCATTCAAAAAAATTCAGATATGTAGCAATTTTTCAATTTGCATTAAGGTTAATATTAAAAGTGCAGTTATTCTTTATTGCTCTTACATTTTATAATTATATGTGTACATATACACATTAATATGCATACATACATATAAGCATATACATACATATAGAAGCATAAATATGCATACATGTACAAACATACATATTCATAGGTTATATTAACCTACCCACTGTATGTGTTACATGGGGTGATGGTAGTATGCAGAAATAATGCTTGCACATACTTTTACATTTGAATATTTATTTTTGAGGAAAAGTTTTATAAGCAAGAAATTTTCAGGCAAGAAGAAATTTTTAATGCCATGCTTTAATTAGAGTCAGGCAGGAATTTCTTTAGAAATTTGTTTCTAGTTGCCCTGATTTGATTCAATGTATTCTTAGGTTTTTCTGATAATTCTGATATGCAACTCTTAATATCATTGTAATCTGAATTAAGATATTTTTTCTATGAGTAAGTTGGACAGAGCCAAATCATTATGAAAAGAAATGTTCAGCTCTATCTATCCTCAAATTATGTGTTGTCCTGATGTGTCTTAATTGAGGTTCCAGTGGTAAGGAATTGCTTATGAATAAATCATATTCTCAATTAAGATAACTTATTTCTCAGTCCATAAACCATATTGAACATAAAGTGTACACATATAATTATAGGCCAGAGACTTTTCGTTTAAAATATTAACATTCCATTATTAATTCCTGAAACTATAATTATTTTTCTGAAACTCCTTGAGCTATCAACATTTTCCTTAAAATGTACCTCTTTCAATGAAAACAATGGTGTCTCTGGGACTCAATCTTACTTTGCTTACTTTTTTAAAAAACAGAGCTTCAATTAGATTTTTTGAAGCTGTAAACCCATCTTCTATCTGAATGTCCCTGTACAGATCAATAATTTGAGCAAATATTGTTTTTATCCAGAAAAATAAGAATGTTTTTATTTCTCTGTAGCATTAAGAATCTTTGACCTGCTTTCTACTAACCTCTCTTTTTACATAAACAGTAAAGGTGTTATATCTCCTTTGCCCAAGTATTGGTGAATCTATTAAAGCCCAACTGCTCCTCAATACTTTAGATTTTACAATAAAAACCTAAACTCAAATATCTATATTATATCCTTCAAGTTATCAACTAATTATATACAGAACATGCAAATGAACATGCCTATTCGAAAATCTAACTAATATATACTTTTGTATTTTAGTTACTAGTTACAACAGTTAGCTCTAAAGCCTTCTTAGAAATAGATAAAAATAGGGCTGGAGAGATGGCTCAGCAGTTAAGAGCACCGACTGCTCTTCCAGAGGACCTGGGTTCGATTCCCAGCACCCACATGGCAGCTAACAACTGTCTGTAGTTCCAGTTCCAGACAAACACCAAGGCAAATAAATAAATAAAGTTTTTTTAAAAGAAATAGATAAAATATGTAAAACAATAGTTTTAGACCCCATTGGCTATGTCTCTTCACACTGGATTTGGAACTCAAGAGTGATATAGATAGATATTCATAGTCCATCCCACTTACTTACTTATAAACTCCAAATTAAAGAAGAAACCTGTGAAAAAACAAAAGAAATAGTGATCAAGGAAAACACCTGACACTGAACACTGACTTTCACAGGCATATGTTTGTGGATATCAATATAAGATTTTATATCAAAGTCAATATGATAAATAAAAGATTAATTAACTTAGAAAAACCCTCTGTTTTAACCTGAGTTTGGATGAGAAACCTCAACTCTTTCATAACTGCCTACAATACCAGTTTCTTCCATTTCTATTTTTATTTACTTGTAAATTTCAGGCACACGAAAAGACAGAGATATTTTCAAGTGATAAATGGAAAGAGTAGGTATCAAAAATGTTAGATAACCAGGTCTTTCTAGTTTCTATATATATTTATGCCTACATAAATATGTGTTTAAGTACTGAGATTTATAAATAAAATACTGGTTCCTTTATGATAAAGCAAAGTCCATTCATAACTAACAGCAATGTCTGTCTTTACATAATTGTATTTTATAGAATATTAATTTATGATATGTGACATTAGTTTATGCTGTGAAACATTTGTTTTATACTAGAAATGAATTACATTTGTTTTGTTTAATAAAATTAACCTTGGGTCAGGAGGCTGAGTCAGCAACCTGCTGACAGGAAGAAGAAGGGAGGAATCAGGTGTAGCTAGGGTTCTTAAATGGGGCTAAACAGCCCTGCTCTAGAGGAGATATGAGCTAGGAGAGAGGGTAGATGCTTGTTACTCAGCGTCTCTCAGTGAGCAGCATTTGACCTCAACATTTGCATCCTTAGTTCTATAGAGGGTTAAAGATCTAGGTAAAATTTCCTTCATCAACCTGATAGAGCTAGTTCCTGAGGAAACAAAATTCACACCTGGCTATGGCCAGTGCTTCCAAACTGCTTCTAATAGTTATGGGTTTACAACTGTTAATTAGAACACCAGTTGCTTATAGGGCAGTGACTGATTTACTGAAAAAGAACAGTTCTATAACTTTTTTTCAGATGAACATTAGGTAATAGTGTTGGTTATTT
This sequence comes from Sigmodon hispidus, assembly GCA_004025045.1. Lineage (NCBI taxonomy): Eukaryota > Metazoa > Chordata > Mammalia > Rodentia > Cricetidae > Sigmodon > Sigmodon hispidus. The sequence goes on from PVIH01006980.1 coordinate 91,270, forward strand.
AGCAATATTTTTTTTAAAAAAAGTGCCATCTTCTCCTTCTCCTGAAGTGATACTGTTTGAAAGGTTTGGCAGCAGTGTTTCAGCCACATCTAAGCTTTTTAGTGGAATAAAACATCTTAGGAAGTGACACTTCCAGGAAAAAAAAATATCACATGACTGCTCTGTCTGTACTTCTCAGATCTAGATGCAGCATATAGCATTGCTTTCAAAATTCTTAAGATCAAAACAGTGTTCCTGAGAGACACTACCATTAGGGAATTATAAAGCCTTTCATGACCACGGGTATCTTCAGTCCCCTGAGGGGACTGGAGAAAGTATAAGCATCATGGTATTATTATAACTACATCACTTTGTTTTGTTTCTTTTTATTGCTTGTTATTCTGGAAGTGCTTTATTTTTTCACAGCCTCAGAAGAGTAGGCCATAGCTGACTTACAGAGAAATTGTGTTCAACTTTTCACATAAATATAGACAAGAAAACTTCAGGCTTGGTTTTGACAGCTGTGAAAATGATAAAATAACCTGGAAAATCATTCCATTCTCAATAATATCTGCTTTAACACCTAGTATTTTTGCTGTCAAATTCTTCAGGTCTTACCAAAGCTGAGACTTACTCACATTGGACTCTTGGGAATTATCTAAAGTTCCAGATATATTATTATTTTCTATCTATTAAATGGAAAGGAAAAATATGTGTTAGTGATGACTCAAAAGAAAAATAATTTCAATTACTTTGTGGTACATTAATATATATAATATCTATAAAATCTCATGGATTTGATGAAACACATACACACACATATGTATATATATAAAATTACAAATATCTGTGTTCTAATTTTCCTCTTCTAGATTTTGGTGTATTATACAGTATATACATGTGGGCAGGGTTGGTTCAAGCCTTTAATTCCAACACTAGAAAGGCAGAAGCAAATCAATATTTTTTCAATAAGCAACATATATAGATTTTGTTTTATTTTTATTTTCCCACAAGAAGCAACAGAAAATGTTCTGTACTAAATCACAAAGTGACAGATTTGCCACTTACTTTATTACTCATTATAACAACAATTGCAGTTATATTCTTGGCATAGGAACATTTAATTATCAGATTAAATATTGTCCAACAAAAATTAAAATAAGAGTGATCAGTTAAATGTCATAATATATAATTTTGTTAGTAAAAATTATCCCCTCATTCTTTAAAATATCCCAGAGGTACATTATTGTAAACAACAATTCTGTTTATAGAGTCTGTGTGATTAAGCTTTATTGGCAAATTGCCCTGGAAATCACTATTCTATTCTTTGTAAACTTAAAGATATTTTCAAGTTGTATATAGCATCTATGAACCCTGTTGAAAATAATATGGTCAGACAGTAAGTATCAACTCAATGAAAATTTCTTCTGCTGACAATAGTTGTCATTTAATGTGGTTAGACAAACAATTTGCTTTGCAGTGAAAAAATAGACAAATAGGTAGATGGTAGGTAATAGAAGAGAGATAAAGAGACATAAGGATGGAGAAACAGATAATAAGATAGAGATGTAAGCAGGTAGAGTGATAGAGAGATAGAGAGAATGAGAGAGAGAGAGAGAGAGAGAGAGAGAGAGAGAGAGAGAGAGAGAGAGAGAGAGAGATAATAAGTTGTCTAGAAGGGAATTACCAGATCTAATGAAAAGAAAATAATTTATCTCCTTTCCTCCCACTCCTTTTCCCTCTCTAAATCTTTGGTCTTCAGATGTTAACCTATACTAACCATATTCTAATCACATAACTCATCTTTATTAAGTTCTTCTGATAGGATTTTTGGAGGAATTTTTGTTATCTTGAATTACCTTAAACTGCATCTAACCACTGAGCCAATTTCTCCAGCCCCTTTTTTACATAATTTATATTAGAATTATTGTATTTAAAAACATAGATATAAAGATTTTTGAAATGGGCTATAATGTATGTATATAGGTGAAAGTAGAAAATGCTTTGATTATAAACGCAACCATTTTTTCTAATATGGTATTTTTATTTGTATTTTTATTTGAGCTCCAGATTAGACTGTTACATAGAAATATTTATAAGATAAGAGTATATATAAAACCCTGTTTCAAAAAATAAAAGTAATAAAAACAGAAACATTTATATACATATATATAATATAAATGAATATTTATGATATATATAATAGTGCATATTTGTTTGTATGTTTGTGGTAATGAATTTTAATTCCACTATTGAACACAATAACTATTATTTTCACACTGTTGAAGGAAATGGTAATAAATTCTGGAAAGAATATTAGCTATTACATGTTAGTCTCACAAGGAGAGAATAAATGCATACTAGGACTGAGAATATATATTGATAAAAAAAGAAAATATAAAGTGAAAATGACATCCACACTGATTTGTTCATTTTTCATTTCATGCTTTATCATCTTTATCATCAACTTTATCATCTCCACCATATATATGTACAGTTAGGATTATGTGACACCTGAAATATTTAAGTTATAACTTGCCATAATATGTAGTAGCAAATATAACAAAATTTTACCTAATTAAAAAACTAAGAAATACACTTATCAAAATAATTTCAAATAAAATTGTATATAATTAGCTGATCATATGTTAAACTAAAGAAGTTCAAAGCAATCAGTTTCTCTGTATCCTAGCTCAAAAAGTTAAAAGCATTCTATAGAACACTTTTGAAATAATTTTAAACATACAGAAAAGATTGAGCTCTTATTTGTAATATATTTGACCACCTTACACAGCAACAACACACATTATATGCTTGTATTAATATGTGCATAAATTAATCAATGTTGATGTATTATATAAATGATTTTTAGCATACTTACTGACCCATAATATCGAAACACAGGAAGCAAAAACATTACATTGAAGTAGATAATAAGATAAAACTTAATAGTCAATGCTAAATCTTAAACAATTATTTTAAATGTGGTTTTTTGATTATAAAAAATTTCATTTCTTGTGCCCTTTCTTGAGATATTTTTATTCTCTTTGTTTTTATATTTGGATGTGCCTTTTGTTTTATATTTTTTATATTATATTATTATGTCATTTTAATCACTTTGAATCCTTTTTTGTTTCTAATACTAGAAAACAGGTGGATTTGGCAGAAATGGAAGATGAGATGAAATATGAAAGGTAGAGATAGGGAAAACATTAATCTGGCTATGTTATTTAAAGATAATATCTAATTTTCAATATAAAATATATATAATATTTTAGAATTATAAAATGTCAAAATATAAAAAAATTCCATTTTAGTTAGAAAGAGAGGATTAATTAGCATCACAATATTGGTGATATCTGAGTGAGATTTTCCAAACCTATTCCATTTATTACTCAAATGTCATTTTCAGTCATTCCAATAATGTATATTGTAACTTCATAAAGAAAGTACCATATTGATGTGGAATTTATATACTTATATATTAGAGTTTTACTTTTTACTTTTAATTTAGAAACAGGTTAGTAACCTGTTTCATTCTGTTTTAAAACAAAAAACCCTAAAGTATTTCTAACATTACTATTTATGACATAAATTTGTTTTTAAAGAATATTTTTTGCTACTGTGGGCGCTAGTACTGTGAATTGATCCCATCAGAATAAGAGAGACTCACACTTATGATTGTTGTTTTCATTTTATAATTAGAGAAATTAGTATTTAATTTGTCTGGATCAAGACTGGTAACTTCTTTCTGGCTTATTATTTCAAGATCTACTCTAGGATCTAGAAAAGAGATGATCTCTTCTACTTGGCTATGGACTCTCTTGCATCCCCTACAGAAAACAGGCAGAGGAGGACTTCTATAGTTGTACTGTGCTGTGTAGTTGTTTCTTTTAAACTGATTTACCAGAGCATTATAAAATGTTATAGCTAAAATAAAATATTTTATTTTAGAGGCTAAAAGCTAAATGATTAAATACTCAATAAATTCCTCAAATTTATTGTGATGTAGACATATCTAAGTAATCATTTCATTATCTATGTCTTTAACTACCTATAGAAAGGCTATTATCATCTTTAACTATCTATAGGAAGACTATTATCATTTGAAGTCAGTTCTTTTCCCACTATAATAACAATGTCTCCTCCTCCCCAAGCTCAAAGTATTCTACTCGATTGCCCAAAGTGTAATGGGATGATTCAAATCTGGACCAACCAGCTACAACAAAATACATTTTAAGAGGTTTTAATTTGCTTTTCTACAATTATTTGAAAATTTATATAATATCTTGTGCTTATTCTCTTGGATTATTCTGCCTATAGAGTGCCAATCAATTCTGTTTTTTTTCAATTTTTTTCCTTTTATTATTATTATTATGAACAAAGAAGTCACACTTTCTAACCTTGTTCAAGGTCCCTTCCCCCACCCACCACATCAGGTCATTCTTTCTTCTTCACAAATCCCCATCCCTTCCCTGGGCAGGCTGCAGGCAGTCCCATGATCCCACTGCCCCAATATTGCTTAGTTCAGTCTCCACTCCTGGCAGATGCAGTTTTCTCTCCCCTCCCTCAAGAGTGTTTCGGGTGTTCCTCTAGGAGGAGTGGGATCCAAGGTATACCAGCTGTTCACCCTTCTTTATTCTTAGTATAATTTCAAATCTTGCACAGTTATCACTGGCTCTTGTAGTAAGATGTTTCTGGCACATTCAGCTGTTAGTCCAGACCAACTAGCCCCACATAATCACACCAAGGGTTATATTAATTTCATGCTGATTGACCTATGGTTCAGGTATATTGCTAACTAGCTCCTGCATCTTAATGAACGCATTTTCATTTATCTCTCTTGCCATGTGGCCTATGGCTTACTTTTGTTACTTTATATGTTGATTTTTGAATAGCTGAATGATGTCCCATCTTTGACACTGCCCACCTTCCCCAATCTATGCTCCGATTTTCCTGTTTACTTCTAAGATGCCTGCCACAGGCCAAAACTTTATTAAAGAATGATATTCACAGTATATGGAAAGACATCCCACATCACTACCTGAACTATCTGCTCACTCTAAATGAGTGTGTTTTGCTACCCTTTAAGTAATTTTTTTATACAAGGCAGAACTTGCTAAATTAAATATAGTCCTTACTATTTCAAAAGCATTTTTCTTGAGGTTAAATATACTAATTTGAATTTTGCATACGTTTTATTTTATAATTAGTTTTCTTTGTTTTATTAGATCTTTGATAATTTTACCCAATGTATTTCATTCATGTCTACTCCTCATGATACACTTCATATACTTACCCAACAACCTGACCACCCAACAGTGTTTCCTATTAAAAATAATAAATTGCTTCTTGTGCTGCTCTACTCTTTTGAGCAAGTGGCTATTCTTTGAAGTGTGGTTTATATACTAAAATCCAACCTATAACCCACCCCTCCTCCTCTCTTTCTCTTGGCAACTGACAAATCCCAATCACTTCTTAACTAGTGCTGGGACTTAGTACTTATCACTCTCTCTCCATGTCTGGCTTGAGCCTTCCTACTCCTTGTGTTGCTGCCATAAGCTTTATGAGTTCAGATGTGCAGTTGTCCTGATGTGTTTGAAAAAGTGCATCATCATATGCATCAGCATCTTACAATCTTTCCCCTTGTCTTCCAAAATGATTCCCAAGCCCTAGGAGGCAGGGTTATGATATAGATGTTCTATTTATGGATGAGAATTTGCAGTCTCTTATTCTTTGTGCCTTAGTTATTTCTCAGTCTGCGTTAAATAGCTTCTAGAAAAAAAAATAATGTTTCTTTTGAATGATTGATTAATTATATGTGTATAACAATAATGATTAGGAGTTAGTGTAGTCCTATGCCCATTTAGTTTAGTAATAATAATAAGTTCTGCTTGAGTGCCTGTAATAGCAACAGGTTCTTGGCTTCAATACTGGTACCCTCTTTGGGTTTCAGTGGTGGATTAGGCCTTTGAACCAATAGAAAAGGGTTGGCTACTTCTATAATATTTGTGACATTTCACTTTGAGTATTTCTTAAAGCCTTCTTATCCTTTCTAACTTCTTTTGTATCCCCACAACAACTTTCTTAAATTCATACCCTCTTTTTGAGCAAGTATTGTTTTATGTGTATACATGTATATAAAATCTCATGGATACATTTAATGTTGCCTCTATACGCCAATATCCAGTACTGTTCACTTGAGATTATACAACCGATTTTGGTCAGATACCTGGAGGAAACAAATTTTCTCCTTCCTAGGAGCCATTGCCCAGTTATATTTTTTTATCTGGGAACAGGACATTGTACAATTTCCATTGTCTACATTGGCATGTCAACTGGTGATATCACTACATCTCTTTTGTTCAAAAATTGTATGAAATACTGACATAGGATTTAAAATAATTTATTATTTATAAGTACATTTAGTAATGTATATTTATATGTACAAATATACTATATTATGTACATGGATCTAGGAAGAATACATATAATTACATTCAAACTAAAGGACATCTTGTTCACAGATATTTTAATTAAATATAAATAAACTGGATTTTAAGACACTATACACAAAACTCTGCTATTTTAATTAAAAGGTTTTTTTTCCATATCTACCACTGCTCCTTTTCCCTTCCATTCTCCCAGTCCTTCCCAGTCTTCCCTCAGCCTCCCACACCCCATGCCCTCATCCATTTCTCAAGGAGAACAAGGGGTCCCAAGGTTGGTCAGTTCAGTCTGACTTATCTAGTTGAGGTAGGTCCAAGTCCCTCATCTCAGTATCAGGGCTGAGTTAAGTGTTCCTCTGTAGGGAATGGTCTCTGAGATGTCAGTTCATGCACCAGGAACATACTCCGATCCCATCCATGCCATCTGACAGGAGTCTACCTTTGGAGGGTTTAGTTCCTTTCTCTGAAGCTTCCTTGGGAATTTCTTCTGATTCAGTGAGCTCCCAATAGCTTGTCTCAGCCATCTCTCTGTGTCTTCTCCTCATCATCTTGATCTCTTTGCTCTTATACTTTCTCTTCTCTCTCTCTTCACCTGGACTGGGATCTCTTCCTAGTGCTTAGGTGTGGGTCTCTGCTTTTACCTTTGCTGGATGAAGGTTTTATAATGACAATTATGGTAAAAACCCTACTTTTGCCACTTTGGAAATAAAAGCTAATTTTTGACACCAGTCTCAGTGAGTATAGCTGGAATGATAAAAATCAGGTTTGCAAAGGCAACTGCTCTACTGTATAAACTTTTGCTAATGCAAAACAAAAGCCTTCCTCTCCTCTTCCCTTCTCTCCTACCCCTCTGTTCCTACTGTACCTTCTCCTCTCCTTTATAAGCTGGACTTGAAGCTTCAGAAATAGTCTTTCCTGTTTCATCATGCCCAACAAACTCAAAATTATGATGTAAATGATTTAAACACATAGTCAGCTAAATTCAGATTTGCTTAGGGTCAGTGAATAGACTAATATCAAAGGGAGAAAGAAATTCCTTGGAACATGCATATTCCTTTGCCAGCATTCTTCACAAATATATAGAGCAGTAAAATGTCAACTCAGCTGATGGCAAAGAATAAGAAGGCATTTGCAAAATGAATGCATGAGCAAATCTGGTTTCAGCAAACATGTCTTGGTATTAGTTAAAATTAAAGTTTTAAGCATCACTTAGAATGTAATGGAAATGAGAATACAGACATTGACTCCTATCATTTGCAAAGATTCAATACATAAAGTCATTATGGAAATATAAATTGCAGTGTATATGAGACATTTTGAGGGCCTTTATCTTGTGGTTTACATCTAGAGAAAAAAGATGTAAATTATTACTTTACAGGAGGTGAAAATGCAGTGAGTTTTATATTTTTTAATATTATTCACTATTGAATTAAAAGTCATATTCAGTAGAATTATTGAAGTGCCCTAAAATGATTTGATTTTTATTCCACAACTTGCTGAATAACAGATTTACAAATATATATACATAAGTTAAAAATATGATTTAAACCATAAATCAAGTCTGTAAAAGAATCGAAACTATATGAAAAGTTTAGAGTAAAGTAACCCATAAGAAAGAATTGCTAAACCTTCAATTATTTGTTCTGAAGTCACCTAAAAATGGGAAAATAATGTGCTTTCATTCTTTCAAGGAATGAACAACAACTCTAATTCATCTTGTAGTGGTTCACTATAATATTATTTGGCATTCAATTAGATAGAAACTCCATCCACTGTTGAATTTATATTTTAAGCACTTTAATTTTAATATGGAAGTATGTTGTTGGATATGTATATACTCAGGAGCAGTGAAGCATAATTAAACATGATACATATAAGCCATATTATTGCCAAAGATTTGTCTACATTCTTATTTCTTGCTCTTAAATCATCCCAAACCACACATATTTAATATCATTGGTAGTAATTGCTCTATAGGAATAAAAGTATCAGTATCCGTTCTACTGACTGATATTGAGTCCCTTTCTTAATTTAACTTACTAAGGCTGCCATAATGTAACACAGTATGTGTAGATGAAGAGACAAATATTTAATGCTGTAGTTCTTGAGGTAAAATGTTTATGAATAATTTACTGAGTTAGATTTTCTGAGATTTTTTTTTTCTCACTGGCAATTAATTATACAAAGTCTTCTCTTTGTGTCCTCACATGGTCATATTTCTTTTCATTATATAAATGTTCAAATTTCTTCTGTGAGGGTAGAAATGCTAACTGAACAAGTATATTGTGAGAAACACAGCAATATATAGCTTTAATCATAGTATCTTTTGCACAGATATCTTTTAATTGCTCATTGGAGGATGTTTATTCAAAGATAATTCTTCACAGATTTAATTATTGATATTATTATAGATAATAACAAGATTTTCATGTCTGCAGAATTATTTCAACCAGAATTTTAGTTTATAAATAATAGTGCATATTCATGCACTAAATTCTAAAATTATTTTCTATAAAACCATTAAAATTATATTTTATTTTAAAGCAAAGTATTTTTTATAATTTTAACCTCAGTTTTGAGGAGGTTCAACAGCAGGACTGCCATAAACTTGATTTAATCCTGGCTACATTGTTGGTAAAAGATCAACCTGAGCTACAGTCAATATAGTATCTCAAAAAATTAAGTTTGCTTTTATTAATTCATACATCCTTAATCAAATAAATGTAATTAGTGAAAAATCCAGTCAAAGCAGACAATAATAACTACTTTGCTAATGGTGCTTCTAATTCAAAGCTATTCCTTCAATTATTCTTTGTTTCTCAGTTTTCTGCTTGCAAGACAGGAATTCTGATCGATTCTTTTGGTGGCATCCTTTCAGTTATGCTAGACCTATTTCTAGCTTTGTCTAATGAGTTTAGATTTTCATTTTTCCAAATTAATTAATTAGTATGTATACCACAAAATAATCTTACATTGCTTTACAGTCAAACCACTTGCACCTTCAACCACATTTAACTCAAACACTGCCCTTTTCCAGGCTTAACCACTGCTTTGCCATACACTTCTGCTTGGTTTTTTGTTTGTTTGTTTGTTTGTTTGTTTCTTTTTTTTTTTAATCTCTCTTGGCATTCTTCTTTTCTCGGGGCACAAGTTTTGCCCCCTGGAATTCCTTTTCTCCAAATAGATAATATGCCAATTCTAGAAGATACAGTTTGGTTGAATTTAGAAAAAAAAATTTATCTCTAATTTTAGGTGATTCTTCTTTATCAGCATATGCTCATCATAGCCAGGCATGACTTTGCTACTGGACACCTTGCATAATCACCTCATGTAGCCTGATGACTTTTTCTACTCACAAAAGATTCTGGTGTTTCTATATATTTCTTTACATTTTCTTCTTGAATATAAATAACTGACATAAACTTTCTTCTTTGCATTGATATTTGAAATAACATTAGACATCTCAAATATATAAACTAAAAGTCTAGTTTTTGTCTTAATGTGTTTTATGATTTGGGTTGTGTATATTATTTTTAATTTAATATTCACATCTATTGCTCAAATCTGCAGAACTTGGACACTGTTTTTACTTATTGTATGCTTTTATATTTTCAAGCAAGACAACAGGAAAAGAAGAGTCCCAAGAGCAGACAAAAGAATAAGAGAAATGTTGTAAGAAGTTTCTGGCCTGTCTAGCCTGTGGTCCAGACTCACAGACCCACAGACCCACGGAACAACACAAATGTTTATATTAATTTTATGCTAATTGATGTATGGCTCAGACATATTCCTAACTAGCTAATTTTTCTTACACTAACCCATGATTCTTTTCTTGTTTAGCTATGAGGCTTGGCACCTTTTCTCAAAAAAGCATGGTATTCTTCTTGTCTCAGATTCTGCTATTATCCCTGCCCTTCCTGTTCCTAGAATTTTCTTAGTCTAGTATTCCCACTCACAATTCCTGTCTGCCTTCTGGACAATCAGATTTTTATTCAAACAGTAGGAGGGATAATGTACCAGAAAATAATCCCACAACAGAGTACCACTCATTCTCATACTCAGAAATGTCATAGAAATAATAAACTAAAAGTTCTAATATATATTCAGATGGTCTGGTGCAATATATGCTAGCCCTATGCTTGCTTCTTCAGTCTCTGTGAGTTCATATGAGCCTTGCTTAGTTGACTTAAATTGCATTGTTTTTGAGGGGTCCTGTATCCTCTCTGGTCCTTGTATGTTAGGTCTTTCCTAACATTCTCTAAACTTTGAGGAGTGGGATTTGATGGAGACATCATATTTACAGTTTATCACTGAAGAAACTCAGGACAGAAACTCAAAATAAGGCCAAATACTGAAAAGAGGAGCTGATGTAGAGGCCATGGAGGGGAGTTGCTTCCTGGCTAGCTTCACATGGCTTGCTCAGAACATCTTACAGAACACAGTACCACATTGCCAGGAATGGCAACACCATGGCCTGGGCCCTCCCACAATGATCATTAAATAAGAAAATGTTTAACAGCTCATTCTCATCAAGGTGTTTCCTCAACTGTGACCTTTATCTCTGATGGTTCCAGCTTGGGTCAAATGGACACACAAAACCAGCCAGTACAGAGCCTTAAGTGAAACAAAATATTGGTTGGCTACAGCTAGCATTTCTGTGCTACTCAGTCCCAGAATATTTTACAGAAAGGACAGTTTATCCTGGGTCCTTTAGAAATACAGCCAGAATTTTCTCCTCTGGAACTGACTCGTTATTAACCAACATTTATTTTTTATTAATTAAAATAAAATTATACCATCCATCCTCATTTTCTCTTCCCTCCAATCTTACCATTTTGTCCCAATCTATTTCAAATCATAGCCTCATTTTTATTTTCTCTGTTACACGTATGTTTTTTAATCTTTTTTGGAACTTTTTTTTTTCATACCCACCATTGCTCTTCCTCCTTCTCCCCATCTTGGTCCCCTGTCAACCACCACCCCACTCAATTCTTCCTATCCATCCCCTTGGGAAGCCAAAGAACTGAGTTTGTTCAGTCTGGCATATCCAAATGAGGTAGGTCCCAGTTCCTCCCCACAATGTCCAGGTTGAGTAAGGTGTGTTTATCTGTAGAAACTCAGCTTCAAGTTGTCAGTTCATGCACAAGGAATAAACTCAGTTCTACTGCAAATGACTGCACAAACTTCCTATACCATTCGACTGTCATCTACATTCAGAAGGTTCAGTTCCTTTCCGTGAGTTTCCTAAGCAATCATTACAGATTTAGTGAGCTCCAGGTCAGCCATTTCTGTGGGTCTCCTCTTCATGATCCTGATGCTCCTGCTGATATACTCTCTCTTCTCTCTGTTTAGTTGAACTAGGATCTCTACCTGGTGCATCTGCTTCTGCCTCCATCCATTGCTGGATGAAGGTTCTATAATGACAATTAGGGTGGTCATTTATTTGATTGTAGAAGGAGATCTATTTAGGCATCTTCTCCACTACTGCTTAGTGTCCTAGCTGGGGACATCTTGTGGGTTCTTGGATGCTAGAAGCAAAGGAAGACTCACAAGCAAGGAAAAATTAGTCTTTTTCAGGGTTGAGTCCTTGATTGCCAGTCTACTATCAAGTGATACCATCTTCATTCAATATGATGACCTCTTGATCCAGAAGAAACTCTTGATTGCTTAGGGAATCTTGACCCAATAGTTGCTGGTGAATTGTGGCTTTCAGATAACTCTCTTGATCGAATAGATGCTGAAAAACCATGGATCTCAGGTAGCTGCTCTAGATCCAGTAGTAACTGAGGACCTGTGAGTCTCAGGGAGCCACTCTTGATCCAGTAGATACTGGAAAAATATGGGTCTTAAGTAGCTGATGAGGTCACAGAGTGGTAAGGTAATTTGGGGGTTAGGGCAGGATTTGTAGTTGGGTGGTTCCAGTAAACTAGATATTACTGGAGTGTTCTGGCCTTCAGGGATCTTCCCTGCTTGCCTGGATTTACTGAGTGGGGGTAGAGTCCAAGGGATGTGTTCCAATGCCTGGGTTCAGGAGGCCAGGCTCTCTCCCTAGGCTAGGTGAATTTTCACTCACCTCTTTCTCCAATAGGTGCTGAAGATATGTGGGTCTCAGGTAGCTAGTGAGATTTCCACATAATGGAGTATGTTGGGAATCAGAGTGGTATTTGCAGATGGAGTTGTCCAGTAAACTGGATTTTACTGGGGGTTCTGGCCTGCAGGCATATTCCTTGCTGGCTTAGATTTATGAAAGAGATATGTGGAGCAACACATACATTTAAAAATAAACTAACCAATAATAAAGTGTAAACTGCTAAGTTTATTTAGTATTTTATATACCTATTTTCTGTTAGCCCTAACCACTTGATAGTAGACTGGCAATCAAGGACTCAACCCTGAAAAAGACTAATTTTTCCTTGCTTGTGAGTCTTCCTTTGCTTCTAGGTTTTCATTTGGTATGGATGATACATAGTGAGATTATTCCACCCATAATGGCATGTAACTACTATTATTGTCCAGGTCTTTTGGGGGGCATAATATTGAGATTTTATGGGTATAATTTCCCTGTTATATGTAGAAGACACATTCTGACAACAGATTTCTTGATCCTCTGGGCTATATGAATACTTTCATTCTGCTTTCCATAATATTTCATGAGCCATAGGTATAGAGATAGTTTTGTAGACATAACAATGGAAGTAGGACATCCTTAGCCAGTATTCCTCTGAATTTTAACAAGTGTAGCTTTGTATGATAATCTCTGCTCACTGCTGTAAGATGCTTCATTGATGAAGGGTGATTACACATCTATGTCTGAATGTGTAGTAGTATGATTTTTTATTTCTCTTTCACAATAGTTACAGAATAAAAATAATTATTTATAAAATTCACAATTGACCATCAGTCTATGGGAATATCCAAACTTATCCTCTCATAATTTTGTTAATTTTTTAAGCAGTGTTGTTTATATCTAATATCTTCTTAACATTCACTGTTTTATCAATTGTATATATTAAGTTTCAGATTTCTATTAGGTTATCACTTTTGAATTTCAAAGCACATTATTCACTCAATGCTAATACTTAATGTTAATACAAGTGACATCATTTGAGTGAAAATCAGATATGAGACATTTAATTCAAAAATGTTTCATTCCCTGTATTATATTTTATTGTGAGCTTTTATAAATCTATTAATATATTTAATGTATGTGAAAGTTTGAAACTCACTTTTTTTTGTTTTTTTTTTGTTTTTTTTTCTTTTTTTTTTCTTTATTTTGTATTTATCAAAAAAAAAACAGTAAAAAGAATTTAAAATGCAGAAGAGTTAACAATAACTATACAGAGGATAAGAATCATAAGCATGGCTTATCAAGGGTAGAAATACAAATAAGATTGCTACACATATATTTTCTTTGTGTTCAGCTTTCCCTATATATCCTTATTCAA